>JAKOGI010003659.1:0-46295 GCA_029747015.1 Carnegiea gigantea | reverse complement strand
TATATATATATATATATATATATATATATATTATAACACCCCTCCTCCCAGGGAGATGTCACACCGCCAGGACTTCTGAAAGACATTCCTAAGGCTATTTAGGTCAAACTTAACCTTTAATATGTCTTTAGGAATTTTGTGACAAAACTGCAACTGTTCCTTATTTATTAGCAATGTTTTTAGAAGCTTAACATAAGCTAAGGGTGCCTGTGGCCTAACGATAAGGTAAAATAGATTGCTGGGTGACATGAGTCACCACCGTGGGTCACACACCGGTTTACTGAAATTTAAACTAGTTAATATCGAGTGATATAACAGTATATACATCAGTTCAGAGCCGGCTACATGCTTCCACAATCGATGAGTAGACTTAGTTAATTACATAGATGGCAATACGTTAATCACTTCACAATAACCAATTAAGTGAAGCTGTCAAAATGGCTGCTAGCAAGTCATCACCAATATAACTTCTTTGCCTGATTAATCTCAACCTGGATAGGGAAATGAGGAGGGAGTGAGCTACCACACGCTCATTGAGTGTATCTTAACTCCATAACACAAAACAGGTTGTCAGCGATATCGATAAGTAGCAAGTACATCACATTCATACTAATATTATCGTATTAGGCAAGCAGGACTTCAAAAGAAAACCTTACCGTCCAATATAATGAATCCATGAAACTAGAGACCACACTTTAACATCTACACCCCTCCAAGGAACGTCATTCGTACTTATAGCCAAACAAAGTGACTTAACCATAGTTAAAGAAGGGAAAGAATTCCACATTGATATGTTTAAAACATAATTAAACCATTTCACCTTAAAACGATTAATTTACATTCAAATTTAACCCATTTAAAGATTTATACTCTTTTCTAAATTCCCGAAATATCAAAAGTAAGAACTTAAATAATCTACTTACATACCTGGAAAATAAGATCATTTCTTCTAGCCTAAGATTTTATAACGTTCTAATTAGAGGATATTTACCCTCGCCCTACATGAGATCTACACTAACAATTCGCATTACCCTGGGGCATAACATAACAGTGGACCTTTACGCGTCTTGACAAAGTAGCGCAGCGGTAGCCTCTAACATCTCTTTGGAGGACACAACTCACGCCTTATCCTGTAGACAGCCCCCTTAAGGTTTTAACACGCGTCATATAACATCAGACCTTACCCTCGTCAGGGGTCTTCTAGGGTTCCCACTTTTGGATCTACTCCCTAGGCATGTCTACTTAATAAGCACTTATCTTAGCCACTTTATTCAAACAAAATCATATTAGTTATTCAAACTCCTGTCACAAGCAATAAAGACTTTTCCTACCTTCAAGTAAGTCATTTGCCTTTCCATTGCAATAGTTCGTTTGCAAAACCATGATCACGCTTGTTAGGCCAACATAATTTCCATAACTGTATTATCAGTTTATAAGCTTTCACCTTCAGAAGGGCAAGTCACATAAGTTCATTTCGAGTTCACTAACTCAAAATCTTACTCTTTAAACCACTTAATAATATAAGTAAGTTGTATCTTAGTTTAGCAACTGAACATTTAGTCGTTTCTAAATTTGTTTCAAGCCTTCATAAATGAAAAGAGGAATTTTAAAACAAGTTCATGTTCTTAGAGAGTCACCTTGCTCAACTTAAGTTCTCTCATTTCAGTTGAATCGTACTGCAGTTTAAAGATCATTTGCTGCAAGTAATTTTAGCAAAATTAGCCTTTAACTAATTTCAATTTCAGTAATTCAACAGAATCGATTTATACCCACTTTTAGTTTCAATAATTCAGCAGATTCGACTTATTGTTACACTTTTGGGCTGAAGTCACAATATTTAAACAATCTCATATCCTTGGCTCCCTCCGCACAGCACCTCCCCACAGAAGTCCGCAATTTCACTCAATGCTTCACCCCAAATTCATCAACTACTCGATTTGATTTTGGTTCAACATCATCATCACTCAATTCTCATAATCAAATAATTTGAAAATTACCAAACTCACATACAACAATAATTATGATGCATGATTAAAACCTAGAATAAAATCAAGGTAGAAACCAACTCAATTCTGCAACATAGCACCGTCTAAATCCACAAACAGATTCGATGCAATATTATCATCACTTAATTCTCATAATCAAGCCATTCCGGAATCACTAAACTCACATGCAACCACAATAACAATGCACAATAAAAATCAGAATATGGTTAAGGCCTTTTTGGTTCAATTTCTACAACATAATACCTCCTAAATTCACAAACAATTACATGCAATATGCTGACATAAATACTACGCAACGTCTCAATTAAAGAGATTGCAAAAACTTTGTAAAATTACTGTTAATTTGAGGAGATTAAGAATACCCACATCTCTTCCAAGCTTAGGACCCAATTTAAGGGTTTTAGATGTGGTTTCGGTTGTACTGGGACCTAGAAATCCACCTCCTAACTCGTTGCCCAACACAGACCCTGAACCAGTCCGCCTCAAGCTCGATTCTATTGCTTCTAGGTTGCTGTTTTTCCTACTTTCTAGTGCTCATTGCTGCAGCGTTCTGCTCAATTTATAGGGGATTAAAGGTGGGTATGGAGCAGGGAGATAGAGCTGGCTTCTGGCACGCATTTGGTGCCTTAAGTCGTGGCAGAGAAGACCACAAACGCGGTTGATTTAGCCTGCTCCTTCCTGAATTCGCTGCAAAAAGATGTTTGATGTGATTTTGGGGGGTTAAATGTGGTGAATGGAGGCTGGGTAAGAGAAAGATTAGGAGGCATCGAGTTTTCATGGGGAAGGAAAAAGATGAAGCGCCTGTTGTTTTGTTTTTTGGGGAAGAAGAAGAAGATGGTCT
Organism: Carnegiea gigantea; assembly: GCA_029747015.1. Classification (NCBI taxonomy): domain Eukaryota; kingdom Viridiplantae; phylum Streptophyta; class Magnoliopsida; order Caryophyllales; family Cactaceae; genus Carnegiea; species Carnegiea gigantea. The sequence continues at coordinate 43,448 of JAKOGI010003659.1, read as the reverse complement.
GCAGAAGTAAAAAGCGGGGTCGCGGTTGTGCCGTGGTCTGGGTAGAAACAACTCCCTTTTCCTCTTTTTTTTTTGTATTCTAGTTTGCCTAATCATCTAGCATTACTCACCCCAATTTCGTACCTCTTAACCTAAATTTAAGCCGTTAATACTAACGCTCGTCGATTTATTTACTCCCATTAACAATGCTTGGTCTAATATTTGACGAAATAAATTCTAAGAATTCTCAACCCAATTACACTTTGGGAATCTACTTGATTTAGTAATCGATAATAATTCTTATAAATGGTTAAGACTGTCATAAAATCTTAAAATTAATAATGATAATAATTATCTTTTCAATAAAATTATCACTTAAGCAAGCATATTGATATTAATTGAACTTAACTAAATAGTAGAATACGATTTTGTAATATCATAAAATAGGGTAGTTAACTTAAACTAAAAAGAAAGAATGCGGGCATTACACTCTCTCCCCCTAAAAGAATTTCGTGCTCGAGATTGCTTACCTGGTGGGAATAATGTTGGGTACTTCTCTTGCATTTCTCTTTTCGGCCCCCAGGTTGCATTAGCTATCTTATGATGCTTTAACATAGGGGATACTTCTATTCCTGAGCTTCTTCTCCATTTTTTCCAATATTCGAATGGGTTCTTCCACATATCTGGAGTTCTCCTTAATCTGCATGGGTTCATACTGGATAACATGACTTGGGTCTGAAATATACTTTCGGAGGTTGGATGCATGGAATACGTCGTGTATGCCTTACAGCGAGGGCAGTAGGGCTAATCACTACGCAAATGGGCTGACTTTTTGTAGAATCTCAAATGGTCCAATGAATCTTGGACTCAGTTTTCTTTTTTGACCAAACCTTATGCTTCCCTTGTGTGGGGAGAACTTCATAAATGCATGATCCCCAACATCAAACTCTAAGGGTCTTCTCCTGATATATGCGTAGCTCTTTTGCCTACTTTAGGTAACTTGCAGTCTCTTACACAGTTTTGAGCACCTCGGCCATCTGATCGATTAGTTCTACTTCAGACGGTTCCCTTTCTCCGACCTTGTCCCAACATATAAGAGTTCTACTATGTCAACCTTACAATGCTTCAAAGGGAGCCATGCCGATACTTGCATGGTAGCTATTATTGTACGTAAACATGATTAGAGGCAAGTTGTAATCCAAGGTCCCTGCGTATTCCAATGCACAGGCTCTCAGCATATCTTCTAAGGTTTGAATAGTTCTTTCTGATTACCCATTTGATTGGGGCGAAAGGCTGTACTTAGACATAGTTTTATTCCTATCACCCTTTGAAATTCGTGCTAGAATCTGGATATAAACTCAGTATCTGGATCTGACACTATGCTGAGAGGTACTCTATGCAATCCGACTATTTCTTTGATATATAAATCCACTAGTTGCTCAGAGGCAAAAGTGGCTTTCATGGCTAGAAAGTGTGCGGCCTTGGTCAATCTGTCAACAACTACCCAAATACTATCATGTTACTTAGTGGTTTTTCGTAATCCAGTGACAAAATCCATGGTGATGTGCTCTCATTTCCATACTAGAATAGGTAAGGACTGAAGTAATTCTCTAGGTTTTTGATGTTGAGTTCTTACTCTTTGACAGGTGAGGCATCAAGCCGCAAAGTCTATAATGTTTGTTTTCATTCTGACCCACTAGAAATGGGTTTTCAAATCATAATACATTTTGGTGTTTCCCGGATGAGTGGTAAGGGATGAATTATATGCTTCTTTCAATGGTTCCTTCTTGAGCTCTAGTATGTTAGGAATATACAACCTATTCCCATACCAAAGCATATCATTTTGGACTAAAAATTCCTTAATCCTTCCTTCTTCTACTCCTTTCTGATCTTCATAATTTCAAGGCCTTCCTTTTGACATTGCTTGACTTGCTCTATTAGTGGAGAAGTAATATGCAATGCTGCTAAGTAGCTTCGATTCCCTAGTAGCACTACTTCTATTTAGAGTACGTCGAGTTCCCTCAGGAGCCTCCGTTCCCATGTAAGTAAGCAGGCTATAGAACTCGTAGATTTTCTACTCCAAGCATCTGCTGCTACGTTCGCCTTACCAGGATGAAGCTTGACCTGCATGTCATAATCTTTCAAAGGTTCTAGCCACCTTCTCTATCTTATGTTTAACTCTTTCTAAGTGAAAATGTATTTCAGGCTCTTATGATTAGTGTATATCTCACATCTCACTCCATAAAGGAAGTGTCTCCAAATCTTCAATGCAAATACGACTGCAGCTAACTCTAGATCATGCGTGGGTAATTTTCCTCACATGGCTTCAGTTGGCGAGAGGCATAAGCGATAACTCTGCCTTTCTATATTAGAACACGTCTTAATCCTTTCTTAGATGCATCACTATAGACCACAAATCCCTCATTGGCCTCAGGGATTGCTAGCACTGGTGCAGACGCTAGTCGCTTCTTTAGTTATTGGAAACTATTTTCACATTCTTCTATCCATTCAAATTTGTTACTTTTCTGAAGTAATTTAGTGATAGGCACGGCTAGCTTAGAGAATCCTTCTGCGAACCTTCCGTAATAACCAGCTATACCTAGGAAGCTTCGCACTTTGGAGACATTCGTGTGTCTTGGCCAATTTATAATCGTCTCTACTTTTGCAGGGTCTATTAAAATGCATTCTTGAGACACCACATAACCCAGAAAGTGTACCTTCTCATGTTAAAACTGACACTTTTTAAGCTTAGGATATAGCTTGTGTTCTTCTAGAGTTTTCAACACCATTCGCAAGTGATCTGCATGTTGCTCCTTGATTTTAGAATATACCAAGATATCATCGATGAAAACCACTGCGAATTTACCGAGGAACGGCTTGAATACTCTGTTAATGAAGTCCATGAAGAAAGCTGGGGCATTAGCTAGCCCAAATGGTAGCACTAGGGACTCATACTGCCGGTATCGAGTTCGGAAAGCGGTTTTGGGAACAGCCTCTCTCTTGATCTTCAACTGATGATGCCTTGGTCTTAAATCAGTCTTAGAGAATGCCGCAGAGCCTGCTAGTTGATCAAACAAATCATCAATCCTGGCGAGAGGATATTGGTTTTTGATAGTCACATTCTTTAGCTCCCAATAATTGATACACAACCTTAGACTCCTGTCTTTCTTGTTTACAAAAAGCACTGTGGCTCCCCATGGTGAGACACTAGGTGGAATCAACCCTTTATCTAATAATTCCTGAAGTTGGATCTTTAACTCAGCAAGTTCAGCAGGTGTCATACGATAAGGAGTCTTAGATATTGGGGTGGTGCCCGCACCAGGTCTATTGTAAACTTAATTTCTTGATCAGATGGTAATCCCAGCACTTCCCAAAATACACTAGGGAGTTCTCTCACCACTGGGATCGCATTTAACTTTGGTTCTTTTGGCTCTACCACTTTAATTGCACATTGATAACATTGACACCCTTTTCTCAGTGTTTTAAAGGATTGCATGGCGGATATGGTTGCAATGGTTTTCTGACAATCATTTCTTTTAAATTCAACTCGTTTTCCTTCAGTGGTCGTATTTCAACCTTAAGCTAACCATTTGAGCTAATATTTTTATTAACTTATTTGATTGAGTTAGCCATATTAGACTAATTTTTGCGTGATAATCGGGTGTAATAATTATGTGAGCAATTTTTATTAATTTTTCCTGGTTAATTATGCTATTTCATTAAATTAGTGAGTCCATTAACAATTCAGTTGAGGTGTAATTATGCAAAATAAGCAAGTTGAGTGAGGATATAAGGGGTCGAGATTAGAAAAATTAGATGATTTAGGACCGAGCTAGTTTAGTAAGTGAGCGTAGTTCAGTAATGAGCCCAAATAACAAAAAAAGGGGGGGGGGAGGGAAGGGCCAAAAAGTGGGCCAAAGCCCCTTTCTGGTTCTGGAATGGGACTAGGGGGTTTTCTCTACCCCAGCCCCACGAACCACCACATGAAGAGGGGGAGAGAGAGAGAGAGGCGACGATGCACCGCCGCCATGCCGGCGACTGGTCGGCCGCCATCGTATATTCGCACCGGCCTTCCCACGACAGAGAGCCACCATGACAGAAAGAGAGAGAGGTCAAGTGAAAGGTCGAGGCCTGATGCACGACGAGCACCAGACGGGGGCGGTAGCCTCTGACGGTTGCCGGTGACAAGACAGTGGCTAAGGATCATCTGGGGAAAGGGGTGGTGCGTGGCAGCGAAGTGGAGGATGAGCGAGGAGCTGCGAACCAAACCCTAACCCCCCACCACCACCACTGCTGGTGGTCTGACTTAAAGGTCAAGAGAAAGAGGGATGAAGGTGGATGGGCAGTAACAACGAAGGCCGCAGAATGACTCATCTTTGTGAGGTGGGTTTTTCTCTATTGTTGCTTATGGGTTTGTTCATTGAGTTCAATTCTACCCAATTTTATTAAGCAATTTTGAATTATTCTCGCTTACCCATTTCCATGCTTTGCCGCCATGGTGATCCTCCTTGGTGCCCATCAATCCTTCGATGAAATGCATGATGGAACTGAGAATATGGGCAATTTGTAGGTCTGGGCTAGAGACCGACCATGTAATCCATAAATCGGGTCCTTAAGCTTAGAGCAAGGTGAGTGTTTCTTAATCCCTAAACCTATTACTAATTATCAAATGTTTTTAAAATATTTGTGATAGCTAACTTAGTAGTGATGTTGAAACTATAACGAGTTGAAAAATCACAAGTAGTTGGGAATCATTTGGGTTGAACTGAGATGGTTTTTAAAGACTGTTGTGGTCAGTGCTATAAGGAGGGAGCTCAGGTTGAGTGTTTTAAATTGGTAAATTACAGAAGTGTTGAGATGTGCTAATTGTGTACTTGTTTCCATGATCGAACGTACTTGTATAAATCTTGAACTTGTTTTGAGTATCATCATGACAATATGTAGATGTCAAATGTTTCAAGCCTACGATTACGTACTAGTGAATCAAGATTGTGATTTTGTTAGCCTACGACTTGTGTGTCCTATGTGTATATCTCATGACTGAGTTCTATGTCCAAGTGCTGCAACCCTAGCTATTTAAGTTGTCTATTCGTGTTTAAGGTCTCTTGCTAAATAATTTGTGAAATAGGAGTCAATTTGGTTAGAGTTCGCTTGATTCAATATTAAGCATGCGGTACCATTCTCGCATTAATGCTTTCAAATTATTAAATTCTTCAAGTAATTAGTTCAAGAGTAGTTTGTTTGTTACTGTGAGTAAAACAACATCCTAGCTGCTTAAACGAGCGACTTGAATGTTCACCGACCCCTCATTTGTCTCTCAAAGTTACTTAAATGGGCCATTAGGTTGGAAACAACCCAAATCATGAATGAATGCATTTGTGTTATGCTTAAAGGTGTGTATTAATAAGTATATATGCTTTTTAAAAGGCAAATGACCCTATTAAGGCGTTTAGCCTTCACAAGAATGAAAGTGCCATTGTTGTGATTCAATAACAGTTTTGAAACAAATATGTGTGAAATGACTGTTGCATCTGAAATGTAAAGAAATCGATATATTTATGTGTGAATGCAATTGTTAACTTCTAAAATGGGTTTCAACGTCACATTTCTTGATAAGTAAAGGATGATATGGCCATTAACTTGTTTTAAGCGTACTTTACCAAATGAGTGGTTTTGTGCTTTCTAAATCGATGTGAAATCATTAAGGTTTCTAGCCTCTTAAGAATGAGAATGTCATTGTTTGTGATATAATGAAAGTCGTAATGCAAGTGCATTTGATGTGAGATGCATCTAAAATATTTTGGACTAGGAGAATAAGTTAAATGCTTGAACAGATGATCAGGGATCAAACCCGGTTTACAGGAGCCCTAATGCCTAGGGTGCTAGGCCCTGAAGTGGAAACCCTAGAAGACCCTGATGAGGGAAATGGTTCATTAATTTTCCCGGGGATAATGCGAAATGTGAGTGACAATCTCACTAGTATGATGGGACGTGAGTGATGAATTCACCCGTACCTAACACAATTGTGAGATTTTGATGCCTATGGAAATGATTTCGTACGTGTTATGCGATGTCACTGCCTTGTTCAAGGGTAATGTTGATGTAAAGATTTGAAAAAGTGCATATCTTCTTGAAAAGAGGTTTTATCGAATTTCAATCATCTGCGGTTTTATAAGGATTTCCATTGATTTAAGCGACATGTATTAATATTACTTTCTTACAAAAAGGAGTCTCACTTGGTCGTTTTGCTTAAACTCCTTGACGATAGGTGTTTATATGTGGACTAAGTGTTCTATTGATCTATTACATGAGTTGTTGCATAAGATAGCTTATTAATGAATCCTGTGTGCATGTTATGTGACGTTATGGTTAGATCATGTGATGTTATGTTGATATAATATGAAATTACCACTAAGAAGCTAGAAGAGACTTAGGTCATGGAAGTTAGGTACCTTGTGCGTGAGTTAGAAGAAGAAGAGGGTTACCATCGTGTTAGAGAGGTAATTGAGGTGATGACAGATGTGGAAGACTCTACAAGCTTATTATATGATACTATGTATTAGATTGTGCGTGTGGGCTACCTAAAGTACGATGTGTAACTGTTTTGTTTTCTGGGGGTTGGGAATCATTCACTGAGTGTGTGGTAGCTCATCCCCCTACCTTTTCCCCTTTTCCCCAGGTTCCTAAAATTACAGGCAGAAGTCAGTTCACGTAACCCGAGGTGGAGTCCACATTGTTACTCTAAAAGTAGACTTATATGTTGTGTACGTTAAATTGTGAGCTTAGTAACGTATTGTGATGTAATTTAAGTTCTTGAGCACATGTATGCTAATTACTAAAGTCGTGTAATGAGTATTGTCTAGAACTCGCTCTGTATGGCCATGTGAGTTGACCACCTAAATAATCAGTTGCCTTTTAGCTGGAGTTGTTAATTTTATTTTGGGATATAAGCCCCAGTACTCCGGATGCGTGATCCGTTGAGTTGTGCTTTTATTTTCCTTTCTATTTATTGAACATTATTCTTAGTATACTTCAGGTGTGTGGCCCATAGAGTTGTGATCTCTGGCATATAGTCGTTGAGTCATGAATATATGATTTTGTGTTTATTGAATGTAGGAACCTATAGTAAGGCTAGAAGCCTGGTTTTAGCCCATTTTTAGGCGGAACTCTATTCGTTTCACCCCAAAATTTAAGTAGGATCTAAGGAATCATTAATACTTCTAACCCTAGGGGTTAGGGCTATCACAAATGGTATCAGAGCACCGTCCTATGACCATATGCGGTGACCTTAGTCTTGCATTTCATACAGTCGCCTAGGACACATTGTGATAATGTGACATATACCGTACTCTGTGTGCAAGTGTGCCACATGGCATGGTTATTTGCGACTTATATGTGGCTCGAGTAGGTCGATTGATTAAAAGGGGTAAGCCATACATTAGTATAGGAGCTAAGTGGCTCCCCACGCCTTGAGCTAGCATTGTGGGTGCTCCATTAGTGCAATGTGTTCCTAGCATACTAATTGACTTGACTGATTGATTGTTATGTGATTCGGTTAAGCCGATGGGATGAAATGTGAGTCGTGTGTTAGAACATAAACCCAATTATCTTGCGCATTCTTGCGTAAGCTAAGTAATGCTTTGGGATAGTAAATGTTTTATTCGTACGCCCTGATAAAACAATCGAAAGTTAAAACATGTTGGTTTAAACTTGGATGAATGAAACCTTTTCCAAGCTCATTCTTTGTCGCAATGTGTGGATTGCTCCTCAGGCCCTATAATAGAGACAGCAAATGTACTTAGAGGTGGTAGAGAAGAGGCTAAAAATAGATAAGTTATTTTCCACCTTTGAAATTCAAGATTTTGAAATGTTAATGTCCTTTTGCATGTTGAGTTAAGTTTTACTTTGCACCAAAGAACTCGCGTTCCTTTGGTAATGTTGAATGAGTTTAGGTTGACAAGTACATTTCTTATGCGTGTTGGGATGTTGCTTGTGAATGTGTACGTGCTAACATGTATACATCAATGGAATCATTCCTAAGGGACTAAGAGAGGAATGATGGGAGATCAGTGGCCATGATCGATAATCCTACTAAATGATACATTCCTTTTGTGAATCCTGAATTGCCTAAGGGAATTAGGGGATATTTTCATATGCATGCTTGAAAGATTAAACACTAGCAGTAGGATCTTATTGAACATTGCGTAAGTGTGCCTGCCGTTCCCTATCTTTGTCATTGTTGCCTGTACAGTGCATTACTTACTTTCTATCATACAAACTGTTATCTGCGATGTGGGGGTGGCACTGTCTTAGCTGGAGTGAATCCTAATATTACTACAAAGCACAAGGGAGAGAGAACCCAGCAGACTATGGAATTGTACATAGTAAACAATCCCTATTAAGGTAAGCGACCTACGCGGTAAGACTCCTTTGATCATTTATGGAACAGGTGTGCCTTATAAGACCTCAACACATACCTATAAGACCATTAATGTCGACCATACTTAAAACGAGCATAGCCCATTGGTCGCCAATCTCTCCTAAATTAGGACGAGCTTTAGCATATACCGTTGACCACAGGTTGCAAATGGGGATTGCACGCGTGTATACACATCTAGGTGTTTTCCCTATGTGGAAACCCAACAAGTCTGCATGTCTTAAGGAATAATTATGGCGTCATATGCTGTGCGAAGCCATAGGAGTACCTATACGTATGATTGTTGTGAGTGGTGTTTGTGGTCGAATGCTAAGAGAATGAGTTTTCAATGATTGCTTGGCTTGAACTTGATTAAACATATGACTGTATTAGTTTAGCAATTTGATTCATGTGGTTAGTTACACAACAAGACTCTTAAATCATCATTTGCAGTCCATGAATTCTATTTTCTCATGTTATAGTTAGAGAAATTGAACATGATGTATGTAATGCATGACTCGATGACAATATAGTTACATTTGCTGTATTTACATCTATAGATAGGTACACCTCATGTGCACAAAAAGGGGTAACATGGTGGAGCATCCAAGGTTATGTTAACATATACATAGATATTCACGTTTGTTATGCATGGTCATTGATGCATTGTAGGAGTTGGGTGACTGACGAGTTATGTGAGTGAACTGTCAATTTCATGAGCTTGTTGGTGCCTATTTTGAGCTTGTATAGGATGCAGCTGAGTTGGATGCACTGTCTAATATGTGTGCCTTATTGCATGATAAGGTTGTTGGGTTGTTACTTGCATTACATGACTTATATTGCTTCACACTATAGCTTGAGTGGCCAGATGCACATATATTTAATACATGACCTAGTGAGTATCAGAATTTGCATTCGCATGTGCTCACCATCGCATATCTTATGTTTGCTAAGGATAACGTGCTAATACCTCACGTTTAGGGGCCAACCTCTATTTGGATACACAAATGTCTATGTGCTTCATGTGACACGATGGTGTGTTGGTGTACTTGTGGTCATATGTGAGCCTTTATTGTATCACCTAGTCCTTAAAGTTGTAGAACGTGGCAGTTAAAGTGTTTGATTAAAGTGTTATGGTGCGTTTTGACTATATAGAGGTATATACTTGTGCCATCCCCACTAGGACATGGGCATGTCAATTTACCTGCATGGGTTCATAACTTCGAGAGAAACTAAATCCATATGAAAACTTAAGAGTAAAGCTTTACATTAGGTAAACCATTGTTATTAAGCTAATGTAATTGACGTGCCTGTTATTACTCTTTAACTATACCTGTTGGCGGGATATCCTTCATTGGGATGATTGCATTCATATTCATAATAGGAGGCATCAATTTGGAGCTCTAAATTACTGCCTTGCTAACTCTTATGTTGCTTGCCATACCATGTTCCATTACCTATAGAAACTAGTGACCGCTTCAATAATGATTCCTAGTTAAAAATGACTTTCTAGGGTGGATGAATTATTAATTATGCTGTAGGTGCATCATTGAGAATAGTGACCTTACACCCACCTAACCTCATCACCCCCTTTAAATAATGTATGTATAAGAAGTGCCGGAAACCTTCCCTACGATTGATTTACTATTGGTTCATGTTCTCCAAGCTGTTCTATGCTTAGTGATTGATGACCAGATGCGTTACCATAGTAACATAGCCCATATATACTGAAACATGGACTAACAACGTGGATTATGCTTGATTTCAAAGTGCAATGTTGTTACGAACCTACATGTTGTTCTTGTGTGATGTCATTGTTCACGTAATGCTTTGTGATGCTGGGTGATGCTATGCAATGGCCTTTCTATTCCATGATGATGTAGAATTCCTAGTCACCTGACTTAAGCCTAAGCCTAAAATGATTTGATTCCTTTATGCATTAGGACGGATTTGAGGCAGCCGCGTACCCTTACTCGACCTTCCTTAGTACTGCTAGTTGTCATGTATAGAAATGGTCCTCAGGTGTCCACTTAGGCGCTTCTATGTAAAGTGGTTCTTGTTTAACCCTTGTTCTAATGTGATTTTGGAAAGGCATGCATGCCAACTCAATTGCCCTCTTCGACGCGATTTGTCCTCGGCGCCTAAATAGAGTGAATAGACGCTTGAAGAGGATTGGCAAGGAGGAGGCAGGATATCATAAGCCCTTTTTTGATTTAAAAGATATAGTTGATTGCAAAATGAAATTTTTGGATCTAGTGCAAGTTATGTAGATCATAGTACGTGTGTTTGCACCTTGTGTTTGATTAAAAACGTTAGAATTTCGAGGAAGAAATTGTTTTAAGGGGGGAAGAATGTAATAACTGGAGTTTTCCACCTTTGGCTAATTGTTTGATCTAATATTTTCATTAACTTATTTGATTGAGTTAGCATATTAGGCTAATTTTTTGCGTGATAATTAGGTATAATAATTGTGTGAGTAATTTTTATTAATTTTTCCTGGATAATTACGTGATTTCATGAAATTAGTGAGTCTGTTAAAAATTTATCGAGGCATAATTACGCGAAATAAGCAAGTTGAGCGAGGATATAAGGGGTCGAGATTAGCAAATCAGACAATTCAGGACCGAGCTACTTTAGTAAGTGGGCCTACTTTAGTAAGTGATCCTAAACTACAAAAAATGAGGGGAAGGGCAAAAAGGGGGCCGAAGCGCCATTTTGATTCTGGAACAAGACCAGGGGGTTCTCTCTACCCCAGGCCCATAAACCACCACGCAAAGAAAGAGAGGGGGGCGACGGTGTGCCGCCACCATGCCGACTACTGATCGACCGCCATCACACATTCGTGCGGGCCTTCCCGTGATAAAGAGCCACCACGACAGAAAGAGAGAGAGGTCAAGTGAAAGGTTGAGGCCCAATGCATGACAAGCACTAGACGGAGGCGGCAGCCTCTGATGGTTGCTGGTGATAAACTGGTGGCTAAGGATCGTTTGGGGAAAGGGGTGGCGTGTGGCAGCGAAGTGGAGGAAAAGCGGGGAGCTGCGAACCAAACCCTAGCCACCGCCACCACTACTAGTGGCCTGAATTGAAGGTCGAGGGAAAGAGGGAGGAAGGATGTGTAGCAACAACTAAGGCAGCAGAATGACTCGTCTTCATGAGGTGGGTTTCTCTCTGTTGTTGTTTCTGGGTTTGTTTGTTGAGTTCAATTCTGCCCAGTTTTATTAAGCAGTTTTGAATTATTTTCGCTTACCCATTTGCATGCTTTGCCGCCATGGTGATCCTCATTGGTGCCCAACAATCGTTCGATGAAATGCATGATGGAACTGAGAATCTGGGCAATTGACAGGTCTGGGCTAGACTGACCATGTAACCCATAAATCGGGCCTTAAGCTTGGATCAAGGTGGGTGGTTTCTAATCCCTAAACTTCTTCCTAATTTGCATATGTTTTTGAAATATTTGTGATAGCTGATTTAGTAGTCAGGTTGAAACTATAACGGGTAAGAAATCACAAGTATTCGGTGAATCATTTGGGTTGAATTGAGATGGTTTTGAGGACTGTTGTGGTCGGTGCTGTGAGGAGGGAGCATGGGTTGAGTGTTTTAAATTTGTAAATTATGGAAGTGTTGAGATGTGCTAATTGTATACTTGTTTCCGTGATCGAACCTACTTGCATAAATCTTGAACTTGTTTCGAGTATCGTTATGACAGTATGTAGATGTCAAGTGTTTTGAGCCTACGACTGCTTGCTGCTGAATCAAGATTGTGATTTGTTAGCCTACGACTTGTGTGTGCTATGTGTGTATGTCATGACTGAGTTTTACGTCCAAGTGCTGCAACCCTAGCTGTTCAAGTTACCCATTTGTGTTTAAGGGTCCTGTGCTGAATAATTTGTAAAATAGAAGTCAATTTGGTTAAGTCCACGTGATTCACTATTAAGCATGTGCTACCATTCTCGCATTGATGCCTTCGAATAATTAAATTCTTCAAGTAATTGGTTTAAGAGTAGTTTGTTCATTATCGTGACTAAAACAACGTCCCAACTGCTTAAACAAGCGACTTAAATGTTCACTGACCCCTTAGTTGTTTCTTGAAGTTACTTAAATGGGCCATTAGGTTAGAAACAACTCGAATCATGAATGAATGTGTTTGCGTTATGCTTAAAGGTGTGTGTTAATAAGTTTGTACGCTTTTCAAAAGTTAAATGACCCTGTTAAGGCATTTAGCCTTCATGAGAATGAAAGTGCCATTGTCGTGATGCAATGAGAGTTTTGAAACAAATGTGTATGAAATGACTGTTGCGTCTGAAATGTAAAGAAATCGACATATTTATGTGTGAATGTAACTGTTAACTTCCAAAACGGGTTTCAATGTCACATTTCTTGATAAGTAAAGGATGATATCGACATTAACTCATTTTAAGCATATTTTACCAAATGAGTGGTTTTATGCTTTCTAAATCGATGTGAAATCATTACGGCTTCTAGCCTCTTGAGAATGAGAATGTCATTGTTGTGATACAATGAAAGTTGCAATGCAAGTGCATTTGATGTGAGGTGCATCTAAATTGTTTTAGGTTAGGAGAATGTGCTAAATGCTTGAACAGATGACTAGGGAGCGGACCTGGCTTGCAGGAACCCTAATGCCTAGGGAGATAGACCCAGAAGTGGGAACCCTAGAAGACCCTAATGAGGATAATGGTCCATTAATTTCCCCTGGGATAATGCAAAATATGAGTGACGATCTCGCTGGTACAATGGAACATGAGTGACGGTCTCACCCGTACCCAACACAAATATGAGATTCCGATGTCTATGAAAATGGTTTTATACGTGTTATGTGATGTGAATGCCTCGTTTGAGTGTGATGTTGATGTAAAGATTTAAAAAGGTGCATATCTTCTTGGAAAGAGTTTTTATCGAGTTTCAATTATCTGCGGTTTGATAAGGATTTCCATTAATTTAAGTGATATGGATTAATATTAGTTTCTTGCAAAAAGGAGTCTCAGTGGTCATTTTGTTTAAACTCCTTGACAATGGGTGTTTATATGTGGACTAAGTGTTCTATTGCATCTAATACCTGAATTGTTGCATGAGATAGCTTATTAATGAATCCTCTGTGCGCGTTATGTGATGTTATGCTTATATCGTGTGACGTTATATTGATATAATATGGAATTACCACTAATAAGCTACAAGAGACTTAGGTCAGGCAAGTTAGGTACCTTGTGCATGAATTAGAAGGAGAATAGAGTTAACATCGTGCTAGAGAGGTCATTGAGGTGATGACAAATGTGGAAGACCCTCCATGCTTATTATATGATGTTATATATTAGATTATGTGTGTGTGCTACGTAAAATATGATGTGCAACTGTTTTGCTTTCCAGGGGTTGGGGATCATTCACTGAGCGTGTGGTAGCTCATCCCCCTATCTTTTTGCTTTTTCCCCAGGTTCCTAAAATTACAGGTTGAAGTCGATTCACATAAGTCCAGGTGGAGTCCACCTTGCTGCTCTAGAATTAGACTTATTTGTTTTGTAAATTAACCTATGAGCTTAGTAACGTATTGTGATGTAATCTATGTTCTTGAGTACAAGTAAACTAATTACTGAAGCCACATAATGAACATTGTCCACAAGTCGCTCTGTATGGCCATGTGAGCCGACCATCTGAATTATCAGTTGGCTTTTAGCTGGAGTTGTTTATTTTCTTTTGGAATGTAAGCCCTAGTACTCCAGATGTGTGATCTGTTAAGTTATACTTTTATTTTTCTTTCTATTTATTAACATTATTTTTTGTACGCTCCAGGTGTGTGGGCCGTAGAGTTGTGATCTCCGTCATGTAGCAGTTAAGTTATGAATATATGTTTTTGCGTTTGTCGAATGTAGTAACCTATAGTAAGGCTAGAAGCCTGGTTTTAGCCTGTTTTTAGGCAGAACTCTGTCCGTTTCGCCCTAGAATTTAAGTAGGATCTAAGGAATCCTTAATACTCCTAACCTTAGGGGTTGGGAGTGTCACAGGTCGAGAAAGTGAGTAGCTTCTTTTCACAATCTATGATCACCTTATGTTTAGCTGACTAATCCATTCCCAAAATAATATCCCATCCATGTATCTCTAATTGTACCAAATCAGCAGAGAGGACTCTTCCCTCCGCATTAATAGCACAATTCTTAAAAGTGAGTCGGTATGATGCACAGATCCTAGGTGAGTGGTCAAATATAGTTGTATATCCATCTTGTTAGGTTTACTGACGAGTTTCTTTGCAAATTTAAGGTTCACAAATGAGTGAATAGCACCAGAGTTGAATAAAATGCGAGTATAATGATGGTTAACGAGAGGAGTACCTGACACTATAGCAGCAGGATCTTCAACCTCTTCTCCTTCCAATCAAAATATTTGACCTCCTGCTTGTGGCTTTTTGTTGCTCCTGTTGCCTCCTAAGGAGGCATCAGTTGGAGGGCGACCTCGTTGTGCTACAAGATTGCTTTCCGCTCCTGATTTTTAGGTGTTGCGCTGGCTGTTCCATGCTGCTTTTGGGCAGTTAGCGACGTTGTGTCCTATTTCACTACATCCATTGCACTGACCCATAATGCTTCTGCATGGGCCGAAATGTTGACGACTGCATTGGTCACATGTCTTCTTTTGTTGCCATTGAGTGGGTTGTTTGCCCTTGTCATGCTTCTTTCCATGGTTAAATCTTCTGAAGTTTCTATTTCCTTGTGAACTGGGCCTTCCAGGGCCGAACTTCTTCTTTACTTAGCCTTTTTCACTATTTTCAATTTCAGTCTCATTGATGATTTGGGCTATCTTCACAGCCCTTTGGTACATTTCTTGGAAATTCGCATAGGCGTGTCCCGCTATCATTTACGTTACCTCCCTTTTAGTCCTTGCTCAAAATGATCCATTCTCATTTCTTCATTAGCCACTTAGTTGGGTGCAAAATCGCTTAGTTCATTAAACTTCGCCGCATATTCCTTCACACTCGTATTTGCTTGATTGAGGCGTAGGAATTCTTGTTCCTTAGCCCTCCTTACATCCCAGGGGTAGTATTGGGCATCCATTAGGGTCTTCAGTTGCTCCCAAGTTAATGTCGGTTCGCCTGCCCGAGCTTTAATTGTCCCCCACCAAAATTCAGCCTTCTTTTCAAATTTGTAAGTGGCCAAGCGTACCTTAAACCTCTTAGGACATTCCTTAATCTCAAACAAGTTTTCCATCCTTTTAAGCCATTCCTCGTATGTCAAGGGGTCTAGCCCACCTCCAAATTTATGGGGTTTTAACTTATTGAACTGACAGATCATTTCCATGGCAGTAGGTTCAGGTAGTGGTTCACGTCATGGAGGCATTTGTTTACACATTTATACATAGAGCTACTTAGTTCTAATTCCAGTTAGAAGTTAATGGCACAACCTTACTATGATTTACAAGGGGTAGGATCCTTCAATTAATGAAATTATTTGTAAGAGAGGCGAAAGAATGTTATGTATAGTTACAAATTAAGTCTTAGCTTAACCCACATAAGGTCATACATGCATACCACATTTTCACTTAAGGGAGTGCACGTATACGCATAAGCAAATTGGTAGTGTAGAGGTGTAATGGTAAAAACCTAAGAGGGATTACTAATAAGTTTAGTCTCTTATCTCAATATCTTAGATCAATAGGAGAACCCTTTCTAAATGACTGTGCAAGCTTCATTCCAAGATATTGGGTCCAAACATAAGGTGGACCCATTTAGCCTGATCTAAAGTGACCTCTTTTTTGCATCTTTTTTTTGTGGGGGGGATTCAGAGTGAACCCTTAGATGATCTAAGAGTTTTAAGCTTAGACTTGTTAACTCCTTGTATATAGTCCATAGTTAGAGTTTTATGCTCATCAAATTTTGCGATCACGTCCCTAAGATGCCCCCTTATTAACTTACTTTTGGATTGTCATAAGGAGTAGATGTAATTAATCTGCATTTAAGTAGTATCTCTTTCATCTTCTCTGTTTAGAATACAATGTGATAGTTTGAAAGGTGAAATTTGATGGAGGGGTAACAGAAAGCAAATGTTAATGCTCTTGGCTATGGGTTGGGGGAAATGGTTAATGGCTTGCAGTTAGGTAAGAAGCAGACATAACTTGGTGGGCTTGAAGGATTAGACTGGATGGATAAATGGGGTTAAGATGTTAGATTTAGGCTTAAATAGGGCCTTATCATAGATTGGGTCCTAAGTTGGGCGTAAGAAGCTAACCCATGGACCTAACTTGGATATGAGTCAATCTCAAATGAAGCACAAGCCTATGTAGGGCCTAAGCATGGCTTTAGTTTTGTTTGTCTAGAATGGGCTAGTTTAGGCATATGGATGGATCTAGGTAGATTGATGCTCATTTCATAGACCTAAGGGATGGTTACATGATACATGTACCATAGACTTATGTATAGAATAAGTATTTAAGTTTACATTATGAATATGATTCATGATTGGATGCAACCTAAAATGGACTAGCGCTCTAGAGGTTTAATGGTTCCTATTATGGACTTTGGGCCTAGATGGACCCATAGGCTGTGCATGGTGAGACCAAATGATATGTGATTCTTCGAATCCAGGTAGCTCACAATCGATATGCTGTGACATCTTAATAACCTTTAGATTTTTCTAAACTGTAATGGGATTTGCAAGCTCATGATTTAAAGTGTCCAGCATGATAGACCAATGATACTGACCACTATATTATAATGCATGCTAGACCTAGAAACCAGAAAATTTATATTGGTCCAACCTTTAGACTTGACCTAATCTAAGAGGTCTAAAACTTAACTACGCCCTAAACTCAACCAGACTAATATTTTCCTAATCTAGGCCCTTAGACACAGTAGTGACTTTATAGAATACTAAAGTATGAATACATGGGTCTATAGGTATAGGTTGGGTTTAGATAGACAATTAGACTTCTAAACATTCACAAAATCTTACATACACATGTATCCAAAGTTCTAAGTTATAAGTGGTTTAGGTAAGGTTTAGAACAACCTTCTCGCTATCCAATTGCTTCATCATCCATACGGTGCATGCCTTGACTAGAGCATTTGGTTGCTTTCCTATTTATCATGTAGAGTAAGGAAAGCATGTCACGAGTGGATGACTTAGTTGCCTACTCAATTGTAAGTTTAATGGACCCACCAAGTGACCAATATTTTCCCAAGCAAGTAATAGTAGGGTTTGTCCTAGAGGCGCTGCTATTCTCGGTAGGGTAGCACCTCCAATGCAAGTGTAGTTAAAACACTTTCCTGTTTTATTTTTCAAATCTCATCGTGTTTAAAAACTTCCTTAGTTGAGTCGTCATTGTAAAGACCACAACCCGGAACCCCGGGTGAGGTCCCTATGAATGTTTAGACTTGCTGGGATTAGTTATGAGATTTTATTCTTCTTTATTTAATTTATTTTCACGTTCAAATTGTTTGAATTAGGGAAGCCTAGGCTCAGATCCCGAATACCTCCTTGTTCCCAACCCAAATAGTAATCAATGTTTGGTCCAAAAATTGACATAGTGCCTAACCCCTAGATCTAGGTCAGGATCGTAGGTCAAAGCATGGCATGACCGGGCTTCCTGGACTAAATAGTCACAAGTTGCTTGGGTCAGGGAGCCTGTCCAAGATCTAGAATCCATCCTTGTTTCCCCAAACAAAATATTAGGTGTAGAAATAAATGAATAAAGTTGACTTTATTAAAAAGAATAGAGTTGCCAGTGAGATTTTAGGTTACAAGCTGAGTCTACTTTCTAAAACAGACCATAAACCGAAAGGGATACCGAAAGGGACAAAATGTTTTGTTTTAAAAAGGTTTTTAGAAGGTCCCCAAATAATCCCTGAAGTGTGGACCATGTGACTCTAGGGGTGTGAACGAGTTGAGTTGAGCCCGAGTCGATCAATCCCATGCTTTGCTCGGTCAGCTAAAAGCTTTGCTTGGCTGAGCCAAAAACGTTTAGGCTTGGGCTAGGATGTATAGTGCTTGGCTCGAAACTCAACTCGGCTCGACATTCTTTTCTTTTTTATTTTTGGTTAAAAAGATTCCAAATTTAAGGTTATAGTCTAAGCTAAATTTTCAACTCAAGGAATAAGGATTGGAATAAATTTTGTTGATTTTAAATGTAATTTCATACTTACAACACAAGCGCATAATAAAAAATGAACTAATTATGCTAAAACAAGCCAAATTGAGTTGAGCCTTACTGGGCTCGAGGTTAGCTCGTTCTGCTTTGAGCTGGCTCGCGCTCAGTTTGACCCAAGCCCAAGCCGACCTTTGGCCTAGCTAAGCCCAAGGGCTTGGTGAATCGGCCTAATTTCATTAGAACCATATCTGGATGACTACATAGGCACGAAGTAAGGATTCTGATTTAGGCACTAAGGTAGGATTTCGTGATGGAATATGTCACAATGTTACCTGTCATGACTGACGACAACTACTAATCAAAATGGTAATTAACCTTAATTTACACTTTCAATATCAAGCATGTAGGATTTTTGACATCTATCAAATCAAATTATAAAACTAAAAGTACAATGTTAGTCTGAAGAAACTCAAAGAAGCAATCTAAATGTTAACAGCAAGCAAGGACTAAACTAATTAAAGACTACATCTTTGCTCAAACACACAAAATTGAATTAAATGAGCAAGCAGCAAAAGGGAAGAGGGAAAAGAGGAAGGTAGGTTTGATAGAGTGGTGCCCTCAGGTTACCTCCCAAATTGTCAACATTAACAATTTAAAGCTACCAGCAAACTTTTCAGTTAGGTCCACTAATCAGGCTGCCCAAAACTTATTAGCCATGTGACTAAGAAGTGATAGCTACATCACTTTATATGATAGATATGACAACAGGTCATTCCCTTTAAGGAAGAGTTGATTAAAGTTGAATCAAAAGAGTTTACCAAAGAAGGAAAAGATCAGACACCTTAAAACATTTGCCAAAGTTCCTATACATAGTTCCACAACTCAAAATGAAGGGCTAAGATTGCATGTGGCTACAATGGCTACATCACTTACATATGGCAGTTCAAACGATGTAAGAAAGATCTATAAATCGCAGAACCATTTGATAACTAAAGGATATAACACTTGAAAAAGAAAACAAGGATACTATATTCAGTTTGGAGCCATTGTATTCATCTCAAACTTGCTCAACTATCTATATTACTGGGATGCTAAGAGTGAATAAGTGGCACTACTTTTACATTAAGGGTGTTGTCCTTCTAAGAACATGCAAGCCCAAGGAGTTTGTCTTATCATAATGCATTGCGAACACCCGAACTGTTGGCAAGGGGTTAGGGTGTTCTTGTTTTATTGTATACAAGGTGCTATAAAGTGCTTAGGGAAAACAATGTAGTCAACAAGAAGCGGTGAGGCTTTCTCTAAATGTTATCCTTCTTAGGTTTGATAACTCTAAAAATCGAGGCATGTCAGAGTGTCTAGAGAAAATTCTAATTGTAGGTGAAGTGTTAGGGATATTTGTTGAACTGTTATGGCTGATAGCGAATTGATTGTATCCTAAGTCGAAGAAGGAACTTAGGTAGGGATATAGCCTAAGGTTGATTTGGGTAAACCTAGTGAAAATCCTTGTGCCTCTGTTTCTCTTTGATCTCTATATTCTCTGACTCTGTTCCCCTATATTTTATCTGCATACTTTTATTGACTCTGATAAGCTTGGTACAAATTTACTTATACATATATTCACGTAATTTTTTCCTTGATTTTATCATTTAGTTCTAAAGTTACCAAACTCTTATTAACCACCCCATTCACCCTTCCTGATCCTGCCACAGTGCCTTAACCAAGTCAGACCGACATTCTCTTCTATAGTCATGCTAATGAAGCATAATTATAAAACGAAAGAGAAAGATCTCAGAAAGTATGCATTCAAAATAGCAAGATGTTTTTCTTCCCCTGAGTTTAATCAATAGAACATGATCTAAGCATAATAAGCTTGAAGTAGCCTAAAACACGATTATGATTTATCAAGGCATATCAAGCAATCTTATGAGGTCTAGGACTCATTGTCAATTAATATCAACTAGGGGTAAAATCATTAAGACATGTATTTAACATTAATTAGAGCAAGCAAGAGGACAATTAGAGCATAACTAGATCATAAGCAACCAGCATAACCATATATTAAACACAAAAGAATTTTAATACCTTTGGGACATTGAATCATAAACTCAAGTCAAGGCCTTAACTTGTGTTATAGTTGTTCTGTTTCATGTGCCTTGATTGTTCAATCATGTATATCATCATGAATCATATGCATTCAAAAGATCATATCATGTGAGCATTCATAAACATAATGAGTATTCATATCTTAATTGTCCAATCAAGTTGTCTCATTGATGGATACTATATTGATGATGATTAATGTCATTAATGGTGGACACTGATTCTACTTCTCCTTATGCTTCATGGCTTCCACTTTTCTTCTCACTCCTTGCATATTCAGTTATTGCAATGACCAGTTGTCAAGGTCAGTGAAGATGGACATAACTTTAACATTATATTAATGTCCCTTGGAGTGGTTCTAATTATCCTTCTTAGAGAATACATCTTTGATATGCTTGTTAAAGTCTTATTTTTCCTACATTCTCTTTATCAACTTTGATAGATCTAAGAGAGAGCTCCTCCTCAATTCAAGCATCTAGGTTGATCATACTAATGTCATGTTAGTTATGTAAGAATGGAAAACTAATGATATATGAGGAAACTATTCATTATATAAACTTATCCATGTTGCTAATTGTTAAATAATAGCAAGAGTTGCATGCCCACATATAGCATGAAGAATCACATGATATGGAGCAAATTATCTTCTCCTTAAGGAAGTAATTTAAGCAAGGTAAGAGCATGAAGTAAGAACATGTAATGAGTATATCAAGCTCATAAGACAATCTCAAATTTATTCATGAGCAAAATCAATCCATTATATATGTATCATCTAAGGTAAGCACAGAATGTGTGATAAATTTAAAGTGTAGAGTAAACTCCAATTGAAGGCATGTTATTTATCAAAATCAATATAGAGTATACTAAGTCACATGATATCTAGCATATGCTTGTATACTCCAATGGATCAATCAAGATATTGCACATTAGAATCATATGCATTTCAAAAAATAATAGTGATCAAGGAACATAAAGAAACATAACATTTATGCATAAGTGGTCAAGGGCAATCATTTTTAATGGTGTTAAAGTGGAGAACTGAGCCAAGAATTCTCTTTCTTTGTCATAAACCAATGAGTGCTCCTGACCCGTTATTCTTTCATTCCTTCTAGGATTAGGAACAATAAAATCCAACCTGCTCTACATATGTCTCATTATTTGGGACCATAGTAACCTCTTTAGACTTCTAATAAATCAAGCCTCTAAACGTGTTATGCATGCTAATTTTCAATCAATTAAGGTGATCATCAATCTAGGATATTCTTATCACAAGCATGATATTCGTATCACTAAATAGCCAATTAAGCATCAAACTAAAGAAAACATAATCAATCTTTTAATGGTGGATAATAATTTGATGATGCAAATCCCAAGCAATGCCATTGACTAACATCCTAACTTATGATTATCAATGTCCTAATGATGAATGAAAATTATCCATCAAGTTTTAATGCATATCATTAGAGTAAGGATGTGTTGATATTT
The DNA here is from genome assembly GCA_029747015.1 of Carnegiea gigantea. NCBI lineage: Eukaryota > Viridiplantae > Streptophyta > Magnoliopsida > Caryophyllales > Cactaceae > Carnegiea > Carnegiea gigantea. The sequence goes on along the minus strand of JAKOGI010003659.1, from coordinate 21,385 downwards.
CTAACCGAGTTTTAAAGTCCTCAAAAATGAGCATTTTAGCTCAGGTCACATGAGTTTTATATTGTTTAAGATTCAATGAATAATTGACAATATAACACATAACCACAACATAAAGAACATATGCTGTATGAGATAAAGCACATAATGGAACACGTAATCACATGAGATATTTAAAATCTAAACTAAAGGACAAATATTATCATGCATTGACATGTAGTGATCCATACAAGTATGTGAAAGTCATTGCTCTCAATGAGATAATCACATAAAAATATTGAAGCATGAAAATCAATTATGAAAATATGACCACAAGATATTATAAAAATTATAAGCATGTTGTCACTTTTCGTTTCAAAGTCAATTCAAACCCATAAATAAATGCAACATGTTGATCAATCATTTGAATATAAGAAAGTCAAACATGTGATTATAATACTTAACTATGATTTCTAGCCACACTTGTAAGTATACTTTGTAGCCACATCTGAAGATCTAAGAACAAAGGGATGTGACGTTTTGTACTTGAATCCTTTTCTTAGCTCTAGAAAGTTAAGAACTTCAATTGCTCCATTCTTCTTTTCAGAGTCTTTTGAATTGTTTACTTCAAGGTCCTTGAAATTTCTTTTTTGTTAGTTTAATGTATCCAGAGGTTGACTGTGAGTTGGTAGCTTTATGGATTAGCTTCATCTTCCTTTCATTATCATGTCCTTAAATAGTTCATGCAAAGTCTTCTTTACACTGACCTTGAAGGTGACATTTCACATTTGTCAGAGTATCTTAGAGTTTTATCATGTTGGGCTTGGTTTCATTTTAGAGTTCATTGCCCAATGAACATAATGTTCAAAATTGGCCTTAACATTATGATGTCGATCATATCAAGGCCATAGTTGCGATTGCGATAGAGGCTTGAGCTCAGGGGCTTCTTTTAAGGGACATCGACTTACCTCAATGTGGCTTTCAATCTCTTGAGATTGATTTCTTTCTTGTTAACTTTAGGATAGTATCTTCTATTCTCGGGCTTGCTTATTAAGGTGCGCTAGTCTCAAAGTCATACCTTGTCTGAAGGTCCTTGAACAAAGTCATCTTAGGCTTTAATGTGTAACCTAGACATTTAAACCAGACTCAATGCCTTTAAATCGCCTTTAAGTCCTTCAAGTTTCTAAAACTTCTCGAAAAACTTCTCAATACTAAGAAAGGGTTTGTCCCTCAATTCATAAATCAAGGTTAAATGGTAAACAATTCATATTTTCATAATAAGATAGGGATTTCAAAGATACATAGCTAACATGTGAATAATCAAAAATCAAAGCCAACTCTGTCATCAATGGCGTAGCCACCGTGGGGTCAGTGGGGTCAACCGACACCCCTCTCAAAAAAAAAAATTAATATACGTTTGAGAATTAAAAAAATAGAAGTTAACTATACATATTGGATGTGTTGAAGCAATACATGAAATCTCCCTTGCGTCAGCGGTCCAGCGCTTGGTTTGTAAGTTGCCCTGTCTCTGATATCGCGGGTTTGAACCTCTATCCTTCCCTTTTTTTGTTTTATTTTTTTTCATTTTTTTTAAAGCCTCTGGTACTCACTCTTCCTCTGTTTGTTTTGTTCGACAGTTTGACTTCGGGTCCTCAGCTCTCCTCTGTCTGTTCACTCCTCTATAGCTCTACCCACGGCCACACACTCAACCACCAGCTCCACCTACTGCCTGCCGCTCATCGGTGAGTCGGTGCCAGCCCTGCAGCCCACGACCCACCATTACCAACGACCTCAAGTCCTCAACTCTCTCTCCAAATTTGTGAGTTCTCCTTTTACTAATATTAATTTAAAAGTTTAATTGACTTGATTTGTTACTTAATTGTTCAATTTGTAGATTAATAAGTTTGTATTGTTTGATTTGTGAGTTTATTTGTCAATTGTAATTCCAAATTTGTTTAACTTATATGTTTAATTTCAATCCTAGGTTAAATCTCAATTTGTAGATTGGTTTATTGTATTCTTTAATTTGTGAATTTGTTTACCAATTTCGATTCCAACTTTGTTTAATTTATAGGTTTCATTTCAATTGTAGGTTAACTCTTAATTTGTAGATTGCTTTGTTTTTATAGTTGAATTTATGAGTTTATTTTCCAATTTCAATATAAAATTTGTTTAATTTATATGTTTAAATTCAATTCTAGGTCAAAATGCATAGATATTTACCACATGTACTTATTGTTGAAGTTGGCATTGATTTTACCAATTTCTACAGCAACAGTTGAAAGAGTGTTCTCTTCGGTGAAGTACATCAAGGCCAACTTGCACAACTAAATCTCATATGAGTTTTTGAATGATATTGTTATTACTTACTTTGAGGATGATTTGTTTAAAAGCTTATCTACTGATGATATTTTGCATCGCTTTCAAAACATGAGGTCTCGTCGAGGACAATTAGATTAGATGTAATGTAACCATTGTTTAATTTCAGTTTATGACTATAGTTCAATTTTATATTGTGTGCTGTTGATTCCGGCACCCCTCTCCGAATTTTCTAGCAACGCCGCTGTCTGTCATGTAGTTATATAGTTGATCATAAAAGGTTCAAGAGTTACTTTACGACTTTTGCATAGTTCAACCTCAATCATTTAAACATTTTATAATATAATCAAGTTATGGTGCAAATAAGCATGTTGAAAATCATACTAGCAATCATATCATAAAGCAACCAAGCATAACATGAATTCAAGCATTATGAGATAGGCAAAATATTGAATGTCAGAGTGATAAACTCATTCCATTCATAAAGATGACATCATGTAGCTAACCTTATAAGTATTATATGATAATTAAACGATACAAAGTAAGTAGTTTCTCACGGATAATTAATATATTTAGAAGGATTGTATAAATTCTATCCCTTAAAGAACATCAGTCCATGATAATTCAAAGGAACATGACAACTCATTGACAGTGGTAAAAATGAGATAGAATTTTTCAAACACAATTGGCATATAAATGAATAATGAGAGAGAATGTTTCGAACACAATTGACATATAAATGAATAATCATAGAGAACTTTTATAATATCAAGCAACATGGTGACCTGCATTCATCCTATTATCAATTTAGTTTTAATTAGCTCATAGGAAGAATGTGCAACCTAATTCTTTATGATAACTTAGATATTTCTATTTCAAGGTCTTTTGATTTCTGACCATTATTTTGGATCTTTGAGGTCAGAGTTTAGAGTTAGGTCACATCAAATTTCATGGCAACCCTCAAATTCATTTTTTTTTTTAAGACTTAGTATCTTAGTCCTCCTGAGCAACTTCTTGTTCCCCCAAATTTATAATGTCCTGTGTCCTTTCACTGGATGTCAAGTTTTCCTATAAAATCAAATGCAAACCTTTCTCCAAGCACTTTTGACATCAAATTTGGTCAAAGGTTGTATGTAACCATGTTACGTAGCCCTGTTCCTTTAGGTATCCAAATTTGTATCATTTTCAAGATAAGAATGTCTCTCCACTTTAGAGTGATTGAAGTGGTTCATTCTCCTCTTGTAGTAAGACCAACTTTGACATCCTTTATGGGAGTCAAGGTTGCTTTGTCTCTTTTTATAGGCAAAGTGACCCTGAAATTTTCTAGAATTATCAGAGTACCTTAAGATCCAACTTTTAATCTGGAATAGTCGAAGTGACTTTAAGTTCTACTTTGTGATGTATGCTTGACAAAGAAGTGTCTAGAAGAAACTTTCTTGCTGGGCAGATCGCATCAAATATCTTCTCCATTGGATAAGCAATGAGAACCAAGTATTCTATCTAAATTTTTTTATCCATTAGTTAATTCTAAAAGAGCTTTGCAGTGATCATCAAACTTTAGTTTCAAACAAAATTCTTCAGCATCAAGGTCCTTGCCCTTAGTGTGTAGACCACCACAAATTTTTGGTAACTCTTGTTTTTCTTATTTTGAAACACAAATGTATTCATGCAGGGACACAATTTCAAATATGTACTCTTTATCATATCTAATACAATTTATTAATCTTTGTGGTAAATTGCTCTTTGGAGAGAGTAAGAAGGAAATCCATAATTACCTCATCCTAGTACCTTAACTCATATGTGTCTCAATCCTCTAAATCAAATCCATTTATACTTCTTATGTCCTCATCACTTTCCTGATCATTTGTTGCTAGACATAGACTTATGACTTCTTTCTCATCAAGGAAGTCAACTTGAGGTTCATTCACTTTTAATTTTGGCTCATTTTATCATATATCACCAAAAGCTTGTCCCATATCAAGGAAGTTTACTTATTTCTCATTAGGTAAAGCACAATTCAAAACGTATAGAGCTCCTGAATTTTTCTTGAGTCTTTCAAGATATCATTGATTGAACTTGCTCTTTGGCATATATGGACTGTTAACAATGATGTCCCACGACTCAGAATCAATGCATTCAATAGAGGACTCTATCTTGCACTTTCACAAAGAAAAGTTAGTAGTAACAAAGATAGGTGGAGAATTTATAAACATACTTAGAGAACTAGCCAAGGGATCTCCCTAAGACAATAAGTATTTTAGATTGATTAGGCTCTGATACCAATTGTTGGTCTCAAGGTAGGCTAGATCACCTAGAGGGGAATAAATGAGGTAACAGAAAATAGTCACAAGTAAGAGTTTTAGCACAAATCATAATATCATAATAAAATGCAGTAATCTTAAGGACACTGACTGGACAAGTCAAGGACACTAAACAGGGACTAAAGTGCATGAAATAAATAAACGTGATATTTTTTACCGAGGTTCATCCTCGTAATAGGCAATGCCACTATCTAAGGACTCTTGTCCTTAAGATTCAACCAATTTGTACTCATCTCCTCGAGATAGAATCTGTAAGCGTTCTCCTAAGCACCATGACAATACACCACTTAGGCCCTACTTGGGGGAAGTTCACCTCGGACTTATTAAGCAAAGTAGCACCCTAGGTTCCTCTCCTGCTTGCAATCTGAGTTCTCCAAAGTCCCTTGCCCCAAAAGGAGCACCCTCCAAGTTTCACTTAAAGCGATTTCATCTAATACTCTCCTTCAATTGGATAGCTTTCTAAGCCAACCTTCTTCCTCAGAAGCATAGTTCTCCCGACTCTCTTGCCTCACAAGGAATTCTTAATGTGTGTACAAAGATTACAATGATTTTCAATACAATCTCTCAATAAGTACAAGTGAAAACACTTAGAATATTTCTTCAATGTCCTTGAGTGTTAGAATATTTCTTTAATGTCCTTGAGTGTTCCACCCCTTCGATCTCCATCCAAGTCCTCTATTTATAATTTTTTGAACTCAACCAGACTGGTAGAGTTTAAGGAAGTTACAATTGGAGCCTCTAAAATATTCTGTTGAAGCTTCTCTCTAACTAATATTTGCTAGTTCGAGGGCCTTGATTGTTGCCTCTTCTTGATTCTTGTCTCAAGACATTTGGCTTTGGGGAACAAGATTTTAGCCTTGATTAAGTTTCATAGTAGTTGCTTTCTTCATTTGATAAGGTAGGCAAGCTCCTTTCAACCTTTGATGCTTACAGTTCTCATTTAAGGCAATTAACCTAGGATGCTTTTCCGTAAAGCTGTTTTGGTCTTTTCACAAAGTGAAAAACATTTGAAATTTTGCAAAAAGTAATCTTACTTTGTGGACATTAAGCACACAACAATTAGTAAGATAATTAGTTAATTAAACTGAGATTAATTTCAACAACCCAATTAAACATATTATGCAATTTATCGTTATTCAAAAGAAAACAATACAACCAAAGGAAGGATAGAATTAGGACAATTTTAAACAACTATTTAACCTTTATTACCTTATCATGGAATAGAATATTCTTCTGATATTTATCATTTATGCAATGATATCTAAATTTCAGATTCAAAAAAAAGAATCAAAGTGTCATAAAATTCATTTAAAGCACTTTTCAAGTTATCGACTTTTTATGACACCAATCTGGGCAGTCCACTGCCATGCTTGTCAAGGTCCTTGATAGAATAGTTGGGGACACTAAATTGTATCCTTAAAACTCTAACAATGCAGTGACTTGCGAACTTGATATGCTAGTTGCTTATGTTCATTTCACCATATAAGTGAGATTCAAGGAACTAGACATATGCAAACATATGCGCCTTAAATTCATGTACATGCATTTAAAAGACTTTGAAGCACTTAATTCATGAATGACTTAAGTGTTTGATATGCTTATCATATATAGATAGATATGCATGTTCCAACAAGGTTTGGCTCACATCATAGAGATTTAAGAAGGTATATATGTCAAAGCCATGTTAGTAAAGAATATAATATACAATCTCACTTGGCATCTTTAGCCCAAGAAATATTATCAAGTATAAATTGCATATGATAAGTGATGAAGTAGTCTATTTAGCCTTTGATCAACTAAGCAATCGCATAAGCACGTTTGAACTAAATGATGATGGTCCAAATCAATATCCATAACTATAGATTAATGTCAGACAACTTTGTATGCATGACACGGTCAGGTTCTTTGAGTACAACTAAAAGTTCAGTATAAGATCAGTGCTTTCATGCTTAGTCAATCACACAATGATACAAATTGGCTCAAGTATATTGCAAAGAGCACTTTAGAGCTATATACAGAGGGCTTATGCTTTGAAGTATAATAGCTCTAGGTATTCAGCTCATGACATGAAGAATATATAACAAAGTTGGCTGGCTATTGACTATATGTCAATGCTTGTGCAAATCTAAGTATGAGTCAAAGTCCAACCCTTGAGGTATCATTTCAGGGCCCAGTGAGCTTAGAATCAATGCAACTCATTTAGCTTGCAAGCCAACAAAACTAAGCATCATGGATTCAACGTAAACACTTGGAATATATTATACTGTATGCATTAAGAAAGTTATGCACATATACGCTCAATAATTAAGGAGACTAATAAACATGTTAAGTAGACTAGACACTTCATACATCATTCCTCTCAATTGGTTTGACATTATGAAAACCCATATCACATCAATTATACTCAAACAAAAATCTATGGTAATGGAAATACCAACTAGCAACCAACACGATAATTGTGAAAATTATCCACAAAAAAAATATAAGTTTGTCAAGTTTTTGTAATATGAACCACCTGGTACATTATATATTTGAGGTCATCTATCCTCTTCCAAGCTCTATAGCACATATCCAACATTGTCCCCCCCCCCCTCCCGGCCCCAATGTTCTACCTTTTGTACTTCTTAAGCGTTTTACGTAAAGTAGTACATAAGGATAACATTGATGCCATATAAAAAATCAAGTAAAATATTAGAATGTCAACGCCTATAACTTCATTGTTTTTTTTAAAAAAAAAGCTCTCGTAAGTTTGTCAAATTAAAAACGTAGATTATTTATTTAATGTTGAAGACTAAAATACATGTATTTAATCTCCGCAAAGAAAAAATTCACTATAGGTATGGTCACTGCTAATTTGTGGATGCTTTATTCGTTCAATAAAAGTACAAATAAATTATGATATTCACCTAATAAATTTTCACACTTCATAAGACAAAGAGGTCTTTTTCTTTTAGCTGTGTAATAGATCACAAAATGAAGGGGACTTAATTTGCTAGAGATGCAAACAACTCTCTACCACGAGTACTACATAAATGTAGTAATGTATAACTGTACTTGATCCACAAGCTCTTTGCTTACAAGTTTACAATTACTAGTCCACTTAGGTTCCGTTTGGTCCTTACAAATTTGGTGGAAAGAAAAGTTCAAGGAAAAACATCTGAAGGAAAAAAAGTAGAGAGAAAATGAGTTTTTTTGTCTTGTTTAGATTGAGGAAAAAATATAAGAATTTGGATGAGAAATTTGAATGTTGATGAACTATTTGAATCATGTTGATGTTATTTAGGTAATGCGAGGTTGGAGGAGGTTGGGAATTTTTCTCAAACTTTCTTCACAATTTCATGAGGAAAATTTTATCACTTATTTCTAATAATTTTTCCACCTAACTTTCCTTCATATTTTTTTTCTTTATGATTTTCTCTAGACCAAATATAAGAAAAAAAGTAACTTTTAAAATTTTTTTCTTTCCATCAAATTTTTCAAGGTCCAAACAAAGCTTTAGTGACATAGAATATAAGTCAATTTTTTACCCCAAAAAAAGGATTTTTTGAATGCCAATAGTTTCACACTTGCAGGTTGGATATGAATGATTCAACTTTTGAACTTTCCTGCACGCCCACAATTGATCTGTGAGGATATTTATTTTGAATGCATTGCCACCAAATCAATGGGAGCAAGCGAAGAAAGCATAGGGTGTGCATTAGCAATTGACTTATTGGTTTGATTGCGTGGGAGCCCACTTGGGACATGTGTGTGGCATATTTTTCTTCAACTTTTCAATACTACCATTTATGTGTGAAAAGTAAGCTTCACCTCATGACTGGTAATTTTGGGGGGCACTTATTTTATCTATACTACTATCTGGTCGTAGACAATCTATTCATCGATCCCTTACGTAGAAACTTACCTATCATACATAGATAATGTAATTTTATTTACCTTTTTGGTCGTATAATCCACATTGGATAAGTGAACAACTTTATAATCATATTAATAAGTTAAAATGTTGTTGATTTTAAATTGGTATATTAAAAATAAATATAACTAAATTTGAAATTTAGGTAGTGTTTCCTTGGAAGGAAAATTAATTTTCATGTCACATTTTCGGTTGTTTGGTACAAGATAAATTATTTTCCATAGAAAAAAACGAAAATGTCAACTGAATTATTTAAATGACAAAAAAAATTGACTGCTTGATCGTAGCAAAGATGAATGTTGACCAATAAAGGAATTTTAAGCTTAAAATTCATATTTGAGTTTTTTTGGATACTTCCTCTTGGATATATAATCAACTTTCGATCTAAATCGTTGAAATTATTTTAGTGGCGAAAAATATCAACTGAATTGTTTAAGTAGCGAAAAATATTGATTGAATTGGCATGGCGGAGAAAAATATTGACCAAATGAAAAAATCTCATGCTCAAAATCTAGATTTGATCATATTTTAATCTTTTCTATTCATGATCAAGTTTCAATCCAAACTATTGTAATGGTTATAGTAGTAGAAAATATTGACTGCATTGTTTAAAGTGGTGAAAAATATCGATTGAATTGTCGTTTTGGAAAAAAATGTTGATCAAATGAAAAAATATCGAGTTCAAAATCTAGATTTGAGTCTATTTTAATGTTTTCTATCTGATGAACAAGTTTCGATCTAAACCGGTAAAATTAAAAAATCATTTCTGGAAAAATTATTTTTCCCCCCACCAAACACTATAAATTATTTTCATCTAGAAGCCCCTCAAAGGAGCTATTGAAGGTCTCGAAAACCAAACAAAGGTGATTGTTGTTGTTCCAAGTTGTGTCATTAATAGTTTAGCATAGACCAAAAAAAAAAAAAAAGATCTTTGACCAATATCAAGAAACTAATCTAAAACTGGTAATATTAACCTAATATCAAACTTTTGGACCAAAAGATCTGTACTCATATTCAAGTCCATCCAAAAAAGAAAGTGAACCCAAAACTTGAAATAAATCTAGCCCAAAATTTTCTACAAAATTACTTTCTTTTACAAAAAATTTATTAAACTAAATATTAGTCAATTCAAAATCAATCATAACTGAAAATTACCCAACCCTCGAAAGCCAACTTAAAACTGACATATTGCTCACCCGATGTGTAAGTTAACTCATATAAAGCTAAGTAATCCATTTATAGGGTTTGCAAGTTATGCATATTTAGAAAAATTAATAATATTTTCATTTATTTTTTAAAGTTCAGAAATATGATGCATGCACTTTATACGATTAAATGCAGAGCGTGAACCTGAAATTTCAATGATATGATTTAATGCATTTAATAGTACAAGAAAATCTTCTCCGATGAACTAACAAAAAACTAACAATAATGATTGCGGTGGGTGCATGTTCCACCTTTCAAGATTTAATGTGGAACATAAACCTGAAATATTATTTCCTATATTTAAATCTTCTTTTACAAATATATAAAATAAAAAGTAAATATAATATCCGACTTGCATTTATGTAACAATGAACAAATCAATATAATGCACCGACGGAGTAGAATACGTTAAATGAGCATGCGTTGACTTTTGGTCATAGCAAGCATTCTCTTTGTAATGAATTGTCCGCGAAAAATGGCTAGGAATTAATTTTATTGAGATGGACATGATCATAATCAACCAAAGAAAAGAATTTAATAAATGATTAAAAGTAAGTGTAAAGGTAAAATCATAAAATGTTAGCTTCCTTTAAGCTTACAATGAGTTTTATTAATATGTTTTGATGAAAAATAAAAAGAAGTTGGTTCATTAGCATGTTTATAATTGGATTTACATTAGAATTACGATTCTTTAAATGTGTTATGTTTTTAAGTGAATATCATTATGCTAAAATTACTTTGGCGATTTGTGATGATTTGTGGCTTAAATTTGAGTTTGGGATATTCTTGATATGATTTTAAGATAATATGTGCAACACTATTAGGGATATATGCTTAACAAGATCTTAATTTATGTTGATATTTGTTTAACAAGATCTTAGGGATCATGGATTGATTTGATAAAAACTGGTGCTTTATACCTGCTTGATTTATGGAAAGTAATTGCAACTTATTCTCACAGAATCTACTAATCAGCTCCAAAATAGGAGTTTTAACCATTACTGAGAGTACTTGTGATGCAGACCAAGGCCTAGAACAAGGCCCTCATCCTGGACCAGAAAAGACCATGCTGCCCAGCCACCAACAAGGCCTTTTCTGTGAGGCAGTGCAGTTCAGTTTAGAGGCCATTTCAGGGAGGTCGTTGCTTTGCTAGACATCCTAGCATCATTGCTGGCCAAGCCAAGTCATTTTGAGGCTCAGATTGCAGCCTTAGTTCAGTTCAGTCCAAATAAAGAACAAACTGCAATCAGCATGTTTAATGTTATTTTGCCTGCTTCCAGTAACACAAGCATGCCTAAGAAATCCAATCCCTTTTTGACCAGTACCCTAACTCATTTACCATCTCATAATCAGCTCCTAAATGATAAAGGTTACTTAATTTATCCTGGAATTAATCCTGGCAGCAGCATCAGCAGCAGGTCAGCAGCAGTAGCAGTTTAAAGGGAGAATCTTATCCCCCAACTTAGCAGCTGGTTTTGGCAAGTCTAAGGGCTTGGAAAGGTGTCTAAATATTTATCCAACAAGGCCCTAAAGTTGCAGATTCAGATCCTTTAGCATCAGCTTTTAACCAGCACCAGAATGCAAGAAATACCCTTCTATCCTTTGAATTTCAGTGTGCTGTACGTGACTGGTAGGCCGGGTTATCTCTATGTAATCAGCTGCAAAACTCCTCCCAAGGCCATCATTAGCAAGTACCTTGAAGCTATTAAGGGTTGACACCTTAGTTATAGAGATAATCAACGAGTTTAGGTGTCAAGAATCCAGCCAACTGCTGTTTTTAAGCTAGATTAAGTCAAGTCTGTTTTCTTATTTTAGCCAGAATCAGTTATGGCCGTTGATCTTTTGATTGTAACCAAGTATCTAAGGCTTGTCCCCAATTGTAATACCAGATTATTATGAATGAAAGCCTTTCTTTTGCTGGTTCAGGCAAAAACCTCTCAAAATCTCTCTAACTTTAGCCTATTCAGGTGGTGTTGAGAGTGATTCTTTATCTAAACTTCTGGTGCATTCTGCTTTAAGGGGCTTAGTGGTGAATCTTGCAGTTCTGGTTGGTGAAAACACTACCTTTAGGCCAGTTCATACCTTCCATGTTGAGTTGCTAGCTTGTTGACAATCCAGGCTTGCACGGGTTAGCATACATCAGCTGGTATCAGAGCCCAACCTGATTCTTGGTAAGTTGCTTTTGTTACTCTTTATTGCTTTCTTTTCCAGTCTCGTTCACTTGTTATTCAACCACAAAGAACCCTGCCTGTCCAAACACAAGTCTAATCACAAAGAACCAAACTCCTCAGTCAGCTATCGCATCCTAATTTCCTTACCCTAGTAGCATGGCTAAGAGGGAAAACACTTCCTCTGCACCTCAGCAACCTGTAAGAGTTTCTAGAGGTCTCTCTCTAGAACAGGCTTATGAACTTAGGAGAGATCGAGCTATTCTGGAAATAGAAGAAAGTATCAGAACCCTTACAGCTCAAATTCAACAACTCATAAACCAGCCTAGAGGAAGAGAAAGGGAACCACCTCAAGACCCTCCTGGAGGTTTTGATTCCTCTCCTGATTCTCAGTATGGTAGTGAATCTTCCACTGGAGATGCTAGGCTGAGGAGAAGGAGAATGCACAGGGATGACCTTAAGGACCTCAGAATAGAGGCCCCTGAATTTGATGGAAGTTTGAAGCCTGAAGATTACTTAGAATGGGTTCAGGCCATGGAAAGGATTATAGAGATCAAAGGCTATTCTGGAGAAAAGACCCTTAAGCTTGTTATTCTGAAGTTAAAGCAATATGCTTCACTCTGGTATGAGAATCTGAAGAGACCAGGGCCTTGGAAGGCAAACCTAAGATCAAAATTTGGGTTAAATTGAAGAAGCATATAGACAAAAGGTTCTTGCCAGCCACTTACAAGCAAGAGCTGTACCTGAGAGTCACTTCCTTGCAACAGAGGGGCATGAAGGTTGAAGAATACATTAGGGAATTCGAGCAGTTGCAGATTAGGTGTGCCTTGAGGGAAGAACCTAAACAAACCATTACCAGGTTTCTCAAAGGCTTGAACTCTACAATTTTAAAAAGGGTTGAGTTACATCCTTTTTGGACATTTGAAGATTCCTACAAGCTAGCTGGTAAGGTTGAAAAATAGCTTAAATCCAGGAGGCCTTACTCTACTGCCCCTCCTAAACCTGCTATACTAGTAAGGACCTTCAATTCATACAAGCTAGAACCTGCCCCTAAGGATGACAGGGACAAGGAGAAAGGAAAGGAGGTTGCCAAGGACACTCCTAAGAGCCAAAAGAAATGTTTTAAGTGTCATGGCTGTGGCCACTTTCAAGAAGATTGCCCCAACAGAAGGGTACTCACAATCAGAGAGATTGAAGAACTAGATCACAGGGAGATAGAAGAGGATGAGGAGGAAGAATTTGCTGAAGAGGGTGAGACTTCTTACCTACCACCTAAAGAGGGTGAGATGCTCATGATTAGAAGGGTCTTTCATGCTACTAAAGCCCCACTTGAAGCCAACCAAAGAGGGCAAATATTTCACTCCAGATGCAAGGTAGCCAACAAAACATGCAACCTGATTATAGATGGGGGGTAGCTGCACACATGTAGCTTCTACTGAAATGGTCAACAAACTGAACTTGGCCACCATCATTCATCCGAGACCCTACACCTTGCAATGGCTCAAGAGAGGCAATGAGGTAATAGTTTCCAAGCAAACTTTGGTTCCTTTTTCAATCCTTTTTTAATTGGTGACTATCAAGATGAGGTTCTGTGTGATGTTTTGCCAATGGATGCTTGCCACTTGCTCCTAGGTAGACCATGGCAGTTTGACAGGGCTGTCATTCACCATGGTCAATCCAACACTTATTCCTTCAAACTGAAGGGTAAGAAGATGACACTGATCCCTTTACCCCCTAACCAAACACATAAACCTGAAATTAGGAGGGATATATACAAGGAGAGTGCCTTACTTGTCAATTGGGGAAGAGTGGAGAGGGCTCTTACTAAGGGAAAGATTGTATTTGTTGTACTAATGTTGGAATCTGCTCCTAACTCTGATCCAACTACCCTACACCCTTTTGTTCAGCCCTTGATAAAGGACTTTAAGGATGTTTTTCCCCAAGATTTACCCTCTAGCCTCCCTCCTAAAAGGGGTATAGAGCACCATATTGATCTACTCCCTAGAGCCCCATTACCTAACAAGCCTGCATACAGATGCAATCCAACTGAAACTAAGGAGGTGCAAAGGCAAGTTCAGGAGCTGATTGATAGGGGTTATGTGAGAGAAAGCATGAATCAATGCTCAGTCCCAGCCTTGTTGGTGTTAAAGAATGATGGCAGTTGGAGGATGTGTATAGATAGTAGAGCCGTTAACAATATTAGAATCAACTATAGGTATCCTATCCCTAGACTTAATGACATGTTGGATGAGCTTCATGGTTCCAAGATCTTCTCCAAGATAGATTTAAGGAGTGGCTATCATCAGATCAGAATGAGAGAAGGGGATGAGTGAAAAACTGCTTTCAAAACAAAGCAAGGGCTTTATAAATGGCTTGTCTTACCATTTGGGTTATCTAATGCGCCTAGCACCTTCATAAGGTTGATGAATGAAGTGCTTAGGCCCTATATAGGTCTATTTGTGGTTGTATATTTTGATGACATACTTGTATACAGCAAGACTAAACTTGATCACATTCAGCATCTCAAGCAAGTTTTCACCACACTTAGAAGACAGAAACTGTATGGGAAGTTACAAAAATGTGAGTTCCTAGTACCAAGGGTTGTCTTCCTTGGATATGTGGTTTCCTATGATGGTATTCAAGTGGATGAAGCCAAGGTTAAAGCAATCAAATCCTGGCTAATACCTACCTCAGTCACTGCAGTCAGAAGTTTCCATGGGTTAGCTTCCTTCTATAGAAGGTTTATCAAGGATTTTAGTACAATCATGGCTCTTCTTACTGAATGCATGAAGAAGGGAAGCTTTTCCTGGTCTCCAACAGCATAGAAAGCTTTTGAGACCATCAAGCAGAGGTTATGTGAGGCACCAGTCCTAGCCTTACCTAACTTTGAAGAATTATTTGAGGTAGAGTGTGATGCCAGTGGGGTGGGCATTGGAGCTATTCTTACCCAACTTAAGAAGCCCCTGGCCTACTTCAGTGAAAAGCTTAGTGGTCCAAAACTCAGCTACTCAACCTATGACAAAGAATTCTATGCCATAGTAAGAGCTTTGAGTCATTGGAGTCACTACCTAAAACCTAAGGCCTTTGTCCTGCATTCGGATCATCAAGCATTAAAGTATCTTAATGGCCAGCCTAAGCTCAATGCAAGGCATGCAAAATGGGTCAAGTTCCAGCAAGCTTTCAACTTTTCTATTAAGCACAAGAAGGGAACTGAAAATATAGTAGTAGATGCACTCTCAAGGAGATATGCTTTGGTCTCTATTTTAGGTGCATAGCTACTGGGATTGCAGTCTATTCAGGCGTATTACCTTGAAGGCCCAGCTTTTCAGGAATTAGTGAGCAACACCCCAGCTCAAGGGCCTTTTGTGATGCAAGATGGATTTTTGTTCAAGGGGAATAAACTGTGCATTCCAGCATGTCCATTGACGGAGTTGCTGGTGAGAGAGGCCCATGGAGGGTCACTTGCTGAAAATTTTAGGATGAACAAGACCTAGATATTCTGAGAGAGCATTTTCATTGGCCAAAAATAGGGGAAGATGTGCACAGAGTGGTATCCAGATGCTCCATTTGTCATAAAGCCAAGAGCCAATTCCATCAAGGTCTTTATACACCCCTTCCTGTCCTATTAAGACCTTGGGAAGATATTAGTATGGATTTTGTTGTTACTTTACCTAGGACACAGAAAGGTAAAGACTCAGTTATAGTGGTGGTAGATAGATTCACCAAAATGGTTCATTTTGTGGCATGTCACAAAGCTGATGATGCATCTCACATTGCTGATTTGTACCTTAGAGAAATCATCAGATTGCATGGAGTCCCCAAGACCAGTGTAAGTGATAGGGACACCAAATTTTTATCTCATTTTCGGAGAAGTTTGTAGCGTCTACTGGGTACCAAGCTCTTGTGTAGTACCACTTGCCATCCTCAAACTGATGGCCAAACTGAGGTCACCAACAGGACCTTGTCCACCCTCCTTAGGACGATGGTCCAGAAGAATTTGAAGGAATGGGATCTCAAGCTACCTTATGCTGAATTTGCTTACAACAGAACACCAACCAGAGCTACTGGTTGTTCTCCTTTTGAGGCCTTATATGGGATTAATCCCCTAACTCCTATTGATCTTATTCCTCTCCCTACTGACTGTAAGGTTAGCTTTGAGGCTGAAAAGAGGGCCAGGGAAATGAAGAAGCTTCATGAGCAGATTAGAGCCCATATTAAGAAGGTTAATAAAGCCTATAAAACCAAGGCTAACCAGAACAGGAAAGGCATGGAGTTTCAGCCTGGGGACCTTGTTTAGTTGCACCTCATAAAAGAAAGGTTCCCTACCAGGAGGAAAAGGAAGCTAATGGCTAGAGGAGATGGACCTTTTAAGGTTCTAGCTAGGGTGGGGGCCAATGCTTACAAACTGGAACTCCCAGAAGATATGGCTGTTTCAGCCACCTTCAATGTGGGTGATCTGAGCCCCTATGTGGAGGATGAAATTGACTTTGGGGATTTGAGGGCAAATCCTCTCAAAGGAGGGGAGGATGATGCAGACCAAGGGCTAGAATAAGACCCTTATCCTGGACCAGAAAAGACCATGCTGCTCAGCCACCAACAAGGCTTTTTTATGAGGCAGTGCAGTTCAGTTTGGAGGCTATTTCAGGGAGGTCCTTACTTTGCTGGACATCCTAGCATCACTAGTGGCTAAGCCAAGTCATTTTGAGGCTTAGATAGCAGCCTTAGTTCAGTTCAATCCAAATAAAGAACAACCTACAATCAGCATGTTTAAGGTTATTTTGCTTGCTTCCAATAATACATGCATGCCTAAGGAATCCAATCCCTTTTTGACTAGTACCCTAACTCATTTATCAGCTCATAATCAGCTCCTAAATGATGAAGGTTACTTGATTATTCTGAAATTAATCCTGGTAGCAGCATCAGCAGTTTAAAGGGAGAATTTTATCCCCTAACTTAGCAGCTCATTTTGGTAAGTCTAAGGGCTTGGAAAGGTGTCTAAATATTTATCCAACAAGGCCCTAAAGTTGCAAATTTAGATCCTTTAGCATCAGCTTTTAACCAGCACCAGAATGCAAGAAATACCCTTTTATCCTTTGGATTTCAGTGTGTTGTACTTGACTGGTAGGTCGGGTTATCTCTAGGTAATCAGCTACAAAACTCCTCTCAAGGCCATCATTAGCAAGTACCTTGATGCTATTAAGGGTTGACACCTCAGTTATAGAGATAATCAACGAGTTTAGGTGTCAAGAATCCAGCCAGCTGCTATTTTAAAGCTAGATTAAGTCAAGTCTGTTTTCTTATTTTGGCCAGAATCAGTTATGGCCGTTGATCTTTTGATTGTAACTAAGTATTTAAGGCTGGTCTCCAATTGTAATACCAGATTATTTTGAATGAAAGCCTTCCTTTTGCTGGTTCAAGCAAAAACCTCTCAAAATCTCTCTAACTTTAGCCTATTTAGGTGGTGTTAAGAGTGATTCTTTATCTAAACTTCTGGTGCATTCTGCTTTAAGGGGCTTAGTGGTGAATCTTGTAGTTCTGGTTGGTGGAAACACTTCCTTTAGGCCCGTTCATATCTTCCATGTTGAGTTGCTAGCTTGCTGACAATCTAGGCTTGCAAGGTTCAGCATACATCAACTTGCCAGATTTGTTAAACAGTAGAATTGTCAAAGGCCTGAACTATTATTCAATGCCTTGGAATCAACTGAAGATACTACTTCCTCATTAGGTGGCAACGACTACTTCCCAGCAGCTATATTCTATTTACTATAAATCGTGGAGCATTTGAAGCTTGGAAGTACACAAGAGGAAAAGACAAGTTGCTACACTTGCAAATCAAGAGGAGGAATTGAGAAGAGTTTAAGCTTACATTGTCATATTTATTTTGTTCTCTACCAACAAAATGTATCCTGTAGTTGTTATCTTTTTTGTATTAGGTTGGGTTGATTATTCGGAGGGTCGACTACCTAAGTACGGTTGATGAGCAATGCGTACGTTAGGACACCTAGATTTGTAGATCAACTCGTAGGTTATACGATTAGTGAATTATGTATAATCAACCGATCTAATAAAAAAAAAGGTTCAAAATTCCATTGGCGAAGGTGCCGGTGGGTATAATACTAGCCATGGTAAAACCTCTATAAATAGTGTGGTTGCCCACATTTTCATTTTTCCCATTTTAGTTTGATAATTTTATGACTTTGTCCATCACCCTATTCACCCCCTCTAGGGTGACTTGACTAACTAAATCGGGCTAACAATTAGTATAAAAACTAGTACTATTTTTTAAAAGACTTTACCGTCTAATAGTTTGATCCCATAACTAGTTATGATTTTGACTTTGATTGCCCTCCACTTTTCAAAGGTACTAATTATTTTTGTTAGCAGGAAATAATGGAACTTTATATCAAGCACAAGGATCTCGATCTCTGGGAGATCATGGTCAAAGGTCTAATTAATAGTTATTGAGAAATTGGAAGATGAATAGATTGAAAATGATTACAAGGAGATATCCAAAAATTTTAAAGTTCTAAAAATTTTATATTGTGCTCTTACTATTGATATTTATGAGTTTATTTCACATTGTTAATAGTGCCAAAAAGATTTGGAAGATTCTTTATTATTTGTATGATACTAATCAAAATGCAATGTTAAGCGAATTTGTGGCACAGGATGAAATGATCATGGATGGAAATTAAGCAAGTGGAGGATCCTTAACTACATGAAGAGTAAGAATTTGAAAGTTGTGATCCAATTTAAGGTCTTATACATAATGATGTCAAGGATGCCTGAATTGAGGAGTTGCTTGAAAATAGTGAGAAAAATAAAGATTCTTATTATTCATATATTCTCCAAAGTGGTAACTATGAGGTAAAATCCATGCTTGAACTTTCAGACTATAGTTTGTCTCCAAGTTGTCATATTTTTCATGATTTAAATACCACTCCAAATTTTTAACTTTCAAAAATTTTTGATTGTGGTGTTACATTAAGAAAATGTGCCAAGATTGAATGAAATAAAAATCTTACCTCATTAATTTTTCTTATTTCTAACAATTGTGAACCCAAGAACAAAAGAGGATTAAGATTTGGTCTAACAGCTTCGTTGTTGAAGAAATCAACAAAGAATGCGCATATTTGTGGGAAGTTATTAACTCCTCATTTAGGTCCTAATAATCTACTTTTGGCAACATCTAATCCTCCTGAAAATTCGAGCAGGCAAGAAAAAATTGGAGCTTCGCAATAGGATAGGATAAGTTATGGTTTGCCAAAAGTAAAAATAAGGTAAGTCTACTTGTTTTGTCATTGCCTAAATTTCAAGGCCCTAAAATACAGCCCAAAGCCTTGAAAATTACATAGAAGCTACGATGTTACTGCTTTTAAATAACTGAAAATCAAGGGCTTGAATTTTTATCTGAACATCTTAAATAATGGTAACATTTGGACTTTTGCTACATAGAATGCAACATCACTTTGCATGATCTACTTCCTATTTAAGGCATTTTAATTTCAAAATTTTGAAGTTTAATTTAGTTAATTATCTTTGGAATGTAGCATGATTAATATTCCATATATTCTATGCTATTATGACATGTGATTATTTTTATGCATAGATGTTATCTTGTATATGATCTTTTTATTCTTGGGTCCATAATTGTTATGATTTCTAATATTTACATACATGATTTTGCTTATTTCTATAATGAAAGAATTATATTACTTGGTTTTCTGATAACCATGATTTGCTCTGGACAGTATGAGAATTTTGTTAATGTTATTTATGTTAATCCGGTACTGCATCCTTAGGTTGTTTACGAGAATTTGAAGTCAATGAGCATTAGTGTATGTGATTGACTTTGATGTCAGTGTTTAATCCCCCATATTATTTTTATGAGTGCTACATTGATGGGGAGCACATTTATATGTGATTGATTTAGTAAGAGGAAGCTATATATATGTATTAATTTGCTATTTATATGTGTCGTAGAAAGGCAAGTTATTTTGTGTATCTCAATTGTGTATATTTTATATATCATGACATCTTTTGGTAACTCTATGCATAATCTTGATTATTTATTCTTTAAAGGGAAATTAGATTAATTTGAGTTATGATCTTGAAATGCTACCATTGCTATGTATATATTTTTTTGGGAGCTTTTATTGAGTTTTGTCGTCAATTGAGAGGGAATCCTCCCTCTTAGTACTAATGCCATCATTGGATAACTTGAAAGTACTAAGTTTGTGAATCACAAAAGTTACATATGGATTTTGGCTTTCTCTTTCTTGCACTACCTTTTTGATGAAATAGAATAAGGGGGAGAAAGATTATGGTAAGCTAAATTGGTTATTTGGTGAGTCCATGGATAAGTCCATGATATCTACTTTTATGGAGCTTTGTCTTTCATTAAAAAGGAGGAGATTGTTAGCTTTCTCTAAGCTTACAATGAGTTTTATTAATATGTTTTGATGAAAGATAAAAAAAAGTTGGTCCATTGGTATGTTTATAATTGGATCCACCTTAGAATTGTTTAAATGCGCTATATTTTGAAGTGGATATTGGTATGCTAAAATCACTTTGGAGATTTGTGATGATTTGTGAATTAAATTTGAATTTGTGATATTCTTGATATAATTTGAGATAATATATGCTACATTACTAGGGATATATGCTTAACAAGATTTTAATTTGCCTTGATATTTGCTTAACAAGATTTTAGGGATCATGGATTCATTTGGTAATGATTGGTGTTTGATACTTGCTTGATTTATGGAAAGTAGTTGCAACTTATTCTCACATGATTCACTAATCAGCTCCAAAATAGGAATTTAACTATTGCTAAGAGCACTGGCTATATTTGTTAAATTGTAGGATTCTCAAGGGCCTGAACTGTTTTTAAGGCCCTGAAATCAGCTAAAGATAGTACTTTCTGATTTGATGGCAACGGCTACTTCCCAACGGCTATATTCTATTGGCTAAAAATAGCGGAGCATTTGAAGCTTATAGGCATACAAGAGGAGAAGACAAGCGTTACACTTGCAAATCAAGAGGAGGAATTTGAGAAGAGTATTAGCATATTTGTTTTGTTCTCTATCAAAGAAGTATATCTTATAGTTGTTATCTTTCTTTGTATTAGGTTGGGTTGACTAATCGGAGGGTTGACTACCCAAGTACGGTTGCTGAGCAACGCGTATGTTGGGACACCTAGAGTTGTAGGGTCGATTCATAATTAAGTTGTACGATTAGTGAATCGTGTGTAATCGAATGACCTAACAAAAGACAAGGGTTCAAAATCTCATCAGCGAAGGACACCCGTGAGTATAGGATTAGGTGTAGTCGAACCTCTATAAATAGTATGTTTTATCCACATCTACGTTTTCTGCTATTTAGTTTGATAATTTTGTGACTTCGACCATCACACTATTCATCCCTCTGGGGTGATTTGACTAGTCAAACCAGGCCAACATAAAAAAAAAAAAAAAAAAAAG
>JAKOGI010003658.1:20000-46322 GCA_029747015.1 Carnegiea gigantea | reverse complement strand
CTGCAAATCCGATCCAAAATCCTTTCAATCTTTACCTTCAACTTGCTCTCAACTCTCTCTAATCTAATCTACAATCCTAATCTGGATAGTGGATTTGCTATAATGGGATGGATTACGGATGCCAAGGAAGACAACAAACACCGTTTTTATTCACAGAAATCAAAGCTTTCATCGTGTGATATATGCGGGTTAGTTGATCATTTGATTGTGCATCATCAAATGGGTAGTCCTTTTACCCAAGATGTAAGTGACCAGATCAACGATGTGAACAACTATAACCCTAGACCGACAAATGATCCTTTCTCTAGCACATATCATACTGGTTGGAGGAATTACCCTAATTTCTCTTATAGGTCTAATGCCCCACTTGTGTCTCAAATAAATTTTAGACCACCCCTAGATTTCAAGAGCATCCTCTCCTTAACCAGCACCTCAAAAATCCAACTTAAAGACTATGATGGAAAATATTCTTTTTGACACAACAAAAGCAAGATGTGTACATTAAACAATTGGCTTCTAAGATTGATGTGTTTATTATTCATGATAAGATGTTGGAAGCTCAAATTGCTCAACAAGCTACATCTTCATCTACTCCTCTAGGTAAATTTCCCAGTAAAAACAAACATAGCCCCAGGGAATAATGTAATGTTATGATTTTAAGAGTGGGTAAGCAACTTCAGGGACCTAAGGGGGCTGGCCAAAATGAGTATTCACACCATGGAAATGATAAGGTTATTGAGAAATAAGTATCTACTTCTTCTAATGAGGTTATAGGTAATGATACTTCTAATAAGATTCCTGATGACCCCATGGAAATCTCTCTAAAACCCTATGTACCACCTTTACTGTTCTCCTTACGAATGGCTAAAGCTAAACTTGACCAACAATTTGGGAAGTTTCCAAAGGTCCTTAAGAAACTGTATACTAACATTCCATTCATTGATGCCTTGGCACAAATGCCTCTTATGCTAAATTTTAAAGGAGATTTTGTCTAATAAAAGAAAGTTAAAAGAGCATGAAATAGTGGCATTGATTGAAGAATGTAGTCTCGCAATTCAAAATAAGCTCCTTGCTAAGCTTAAGGATTCGGGTAGCTTTTCTATCCTTTATCTGATAAGGAATGAGTCCATAGATCATGCCTTTTATGATTTAGGGTCCAGTGCAAGTTTAATGCCCTTCTCTCTTTACAAAAAGTGGGACCTAGGAAATGAGACCCACCATAATCTCTTCAAAATTGGAGGACCGTTCTGTAAAGTACCTTGTGGTGTTTTAGACGATGCCCCCATTAAAAAAGGAAATTCATTGTGCCCGTAGATTTTGTAAGATGGAACAGGATACCGCACCCCATTATTCTTAGGAGGCCATTCTTGGCCACCACTGGGTTCCGTATAAATGTTAAAAATGGCAAGTTATCTTTTGATGTGGATGATAAACATGTGGAATTAAAGCTTTTAAATTTTCTTATATCCTTGGTGAGTGTCATTGGATTGATGTAGTGGATAGTTTAGTATAAAAGACCAATTCTAATAATGATTCTCATGATCCGCTTGAGTGTCATTTAATAAATGATGGTACTACTCAAGATGAAAACTCGAAAGCAGTAATGTGTGCTTAATTCTTGGAAGCTTCTCCACCAGTTAGCCAACTTTTGCCATGATGGAATTGCTAGTACATGACGAAGCATCCTTGACAGATGAGGAATGTGCCCTCGAGGTAGAACTAAAACCTCTTCCTTCCTCTTTGAGGTATGAGTTTCTTGGCCCAAATTCTCCATGTCCTAGGATTGTGAATAGGGGTCTAAATGCATCTCAAGTTGACTCTTTGCTAAGAATACTTAGATTGCATCATAAGGCCATAGGATATACTCTTGATGACCTTAAAGGAATTCACCATTCTATGTGTATGCATCGTATTTTGATAGAAGATGACTATAAACCCTCAATTGAACACCAAAGGAGATTGAACCCTAATATGAAAGATATGGTAAATAAAGAAATTCTAAAACTGCTTAAGACTGACATTATCTACCCTATCTCTAATAGTAAGTGCGTAAGTCCAGTCCATGCGGCCCCTAAAAAGGGGGGGAATAATGGTATGAAAATAATGAACTTATACCTACTAGGATAGTTACTGGTTGGCGTATGTGCATATGCTATAGAAAATTGAATAAAGCCACCTTTAAGGACCATTTTTTGCTACCTTTCATTGATCAAATGCTCGAGAGGCTGGCAAAGAACTCTTGTTTTTGCTATTTAGATGGCTATTTAGGATTCTTTCAAATCCCTATTCACCCTAGTGACCAAGAAGAGACTACCTTTACTTGTCTATACCGTACATTTGCTTATAGGAGAATGCCGTTTGGGCTGTGTAATGCCCCCACTACATTTCAACAATGCATGATGGCTATTTTTTTCGATTTTATTGAGAACATAACGGAAGTCTTTATGGATGATTTTTCGGTATGTGGTACAACATTTGACCATTACTTGAATAATTTGTCTAAAGTCTTGCAGAGGCGTGAAGATATGAATTTGGTCTTAAATTGGAAAAGTGCTATTTCATGGTATAAGAGGGGGCTGTTTTAGGCCACCTTATTTCAAATAGGGGCATTGAGGTTTACAAGGCAAAGGTAGTGGTAATTGAGAAGTTACCACCACCTTCTTCTATAAAGGGTGTAAGGAGTTTTCCTGTACACGTTGGTTCATACTAAAGGTTTATAAAAGATTTTTTAAAAATTACAAAACTTCTCAGCCATTTGCTTGTCAAAGATGTGCCCTTTGAATTTAATGAAGAGTTTTTAAGTGCCTTTCATAGGTTGAGGAGGCTTTGATTACTATCCTAATTATGTAGGCCTTGGATTTGGAGTTAGTTTTTGAGGCCATGTGCAATGCTAGTGTCAATGCAGTGGGAGCAGTTTTAGGAAAAAGGAAGGACAATAATCCTTATGCCATCAACTATGCAAGCTGAACTTTGGATGATGCTCAAATGAATTATGCCATAGCTAAGAAAGAGTTCCTAGCTGTTTTGTTCCCATTAGAGAAATTTCATTCGTATTCCATCAATTCTAAGGTGATCGTTTTTAAAGATCATGCCGCATTGAAACATCTCTTGAAGAAATCCAAATCTAAGCCCCATCTCATTAGCTAGGTGCTTCTTCTCTAAGAGTTTGATTTGGAAACTCGGGATAAAGCAGATTATGAAAATGTAGTTATGGACCACTTTTCTCTCTTAGATCCTGAGGCCACTCCAATAAAGGAACTTCCCATAGACGACTCTTTTCCAGATGACCAACTTCTTGCAATATCTCACCAGGCGGCGCTATGGTATGCTGATTTGGTGAATTTCAAAGTGTGTGGAGTTATGCCATCCTGGTTATCTTATCAACAATGGAAGAGATTCCTTTCTAATGTGAAATATTATGTGTGGAAAGGGCCTCTACTGTACAAGTTTTATGGAGATGGAGTATATAAAAGATGTTTACCAGAATATGAGGTTCCTAGTGTCCTCCACCAGTGCCATGCCTCAACTTATAGTGCACACTTTGGAGCCGATAAGAATATAGCTAAGGTGCTTCAAGTCGATTTCTATTGGCCCACTCTCTTTAAAGATGCCAAGACCTTGATTATGGGGTGTGATAGATGCCAATGGTTGGGAAACATTTCCAAAAGGTATGAGATGCCCCAAAGAGGGATTCTTGAGGTAGAACTTTTGACATTTGAGGAGTTGACTTTATGGGACCATTTTCTCCTTCTCATAATAATCTTTATATCCTCATGGCTATTAATTACGTTTGCAAGTGGGTAAAAGCTATTGCCTCCCCTACTAAGGATTCTCAAGTGGTAATTAAGTTTCTTAGAAAAAAGATATATTTACAAGGTTTGGTACACCACGATCTCTTTTGAGCGATAATAGGACTCATTTTTTCGACAAGCTAACTGAGTTGCTCATAAAGAAGTATGGGATTTTTCATAAAATTGCTATGCCCTATGATCCACAAATCAGTTGCTAAATTGAGTTATCAAATTGAGAGTTGAAAAGCATTTTGGAAAAAACGGTCGATCGGTCTCGAAAAGATTGATCTAAAAACCTTGACGATGCACTTTAGGCTCATCGGACTGCTTACAAAACACCTCTGGGTACTCCTCTATGCTACTTAATTTTCAAAAAATCTTGCCATTTGCCGGTTGAGTTCAAACACAAGGCATATTGGGCAAGTAGAACTCTAAACTTCAACCTTAAGAATTAGGCAGTTGAATGAGTTAGACGAGTTACGTCCGGGGGCCTATGAAAGCTCAAGAATTTATAAGGAATGGACCAAGGGCATGACAAGCATATTATGAAGAAAAGATTTGAAGCACGTGACTCTGTCTTGGTGTTCATTTCTAAGTTGCGGTTCTTTCCGGACAAACTGAGATCCCGGTGGTTGGGCCCATTTAAAGTTATAAAAGTCTCCCCTCACAGAGCATTAGAAGTTTGAAGTTAGACAATAGGTATGTTTAAGGTAAATGGGTAGCATCTTAAACCTTACTATGTGGGGGAACCTATTAACAAGAATGCAGTCCACGACCTATCTGAACCCCCTCTCCCTTCCTTTTAGTGCCTTATGCTTTTTATGTGCTTCTATTGACGACAATGCTTTGTCCAAGTATGGGGTAGTTGTTGTAGTTGTTATGTGTTTGTGGGTGTATATATGTGTGTCTATGGTTGTATATATGTGTATCGTGGGTGCATGAAAGTTTGCATTTTTAGGTTATGCATTTAGGCTTAGTTTGCATTTTTGGTTGAGGATTTAGTTTTTTTAGTTTTCTTTCTTCGTTTTAGTTTTGTTTCGATATTTTTTAGTCTTTAGTTGCATTTTAGGCTTAATGAAAAAAAAAAACAAAAAAACCCAAAAAAAATGAGCCTACAAATCCTCCGATGATGAGTCTTTAGACTAAGGGGTTTCTTTTGTCTATTTTGATCCTTTTTGTAGGCCCATTTATGAATAAAGTGGTTGTTTATGAGTTTTTGAACTATGCTTCATGTTTTGACCATCAAATTGGATGTAAATTGATTTCTCAATGATTTTTAGCATAAGTATTTAGCATATGAAATTCAATGAGCTAGATGAACTTCATTCTATGAGATTTTGAGCTTGAATAGACTAATTCAGCCTTTAGTCCCATATTTCCTTTCAAGTGTGACTTTTCGTAGATTTTAAGTCTCTAAAACCTGCTTTGACTCTTGTTCAAGATCACATTTAGCTTTCATATTTAGGCAACATGATTAAGACATTCTTTGACTTTATGAGCTACATTGACCAAATAGTCACCCTTATATGAATGATTTATTCCTTGCTACTAGTTTGATCCTTTACCGTGTTTATTGATGAGAACCTATATTATCATCCTTGGCCATGCACATGTCCTACCCCTTTAGCCAAGGTGATAGAGTTTCATAATTGATTGGGAGCAGTTTGTGGATAATAACCTTTTATGGATATTGTGGTTTGGTTAGATGTGATAAATGATTCATGTTCTATTTTCCCTTCAAGTCAATTAGGTTAAGTTTTGTGAGTTACCAAAAAAATGTTGAAAAGTGCATAGTTTCCTTTATCATGATCCTCCAAAATGATGGTTGATAAAGAAAAATGAAAAGAAAAAACAAACCGCACCAAAGGTGTTTAAAAAAATGTTGAAAGAAAGAAAAACAAAAGAATAAAAACAAAAAAATGAAATAAAAGGATTTGGCATTGGTTTTATATATTTTGAGCACTTTCTATTGTGATCTCGCTGGGGATATTGCGAATGTTTTGAGATGTATAGGCATGAGGAATACGTTTTAGCTGGGAGATGATGGTTTATACTCTTGGTCTTTGGCTATTAGCCCCACAAATCTCAAAATGTTTATTCCATCCTTATCTTTGCCCAATTGCCTCGTTACAACCCTTAAAAAGTCGTCACTACTGAAGAAGCAGAAGGACGCTTCGTGATTAAGAAAAGCAAAGGCTAGCACTGCAAGAAAAGGACGTCCACCATTGCAAAGGACAACGCGTTTTCGTACGAAAAGAAAGAACGCATTTCCTACTGTAAAAGCAGGAATCTTCAATAGTGCAAAAGCAAAAGGACGACGCAGGCGCACTATCACCAACAGTAAAAGCAAATTATGTAATTTTTCTTTTGAAATTTGTACTGTTTGCTTTAGGTGATTGGTACGATTGTCGGTCGTGTTGCTCTATACAAGGAGCATTGCCTCGTTTATTAGAGGCATCGAAAAACGGAGAGAGCATCTCTATCTAAAAATTCTAGAGAGAGAATGAGGGTTGAGTAACTACTCCTTTAGGGAGTAGAGTATGTAAACAAGATTAGTGTATAATTATTAGTATTATCAATAAAAGTAGTTTTTATATATCTTGGTGTACAACATTATTTGGTTTGAGAGAAAGGTCTGGAGTACCTTTGGAATAGCCAGAGAAGTAGCCAATAGACAGGTGGTCGCCGGCGAAAGAGGCTGAGGTCCAGCGAGGTATTGATCTTGACTCTAACTAATCATGTTCTATCTCAAGATGCATATTTACTACTTAGTTTGATAAGACTAATAATTATCATTAATTTGTTTATATGCTTGAAACCTATTTTAGTTATCATGAACCCCTTCAGCCCTGAACAACTGTATGCCAAGGTTATAGTTAAAAATGCCTTAGAACGATGCCTTCTAGAGAAGGAAAACAGTGAGTTTATTATTCAGGTCAAAGAGACCCTGCTTAACATTAGCAGACGAGGACTAGAACGATTAAGTGATGACTTTTTCGATAATCCTCTAGTACTCGCTGATGGCGAGACAATTATTCCAAGCCCAAGGAGTATCCTTGAAAATGATAATCTTTATCATATTAATGCTATCCACCGCCAAAAGGCTATTCTTGACAGCATTAACGAGGCCTTACTTTCTTTAGACACTTGTCTTAGACATCATAACCAAAATTATGACTATAGATATCAAGAGTTTCTTAAAAGAAGAAGGACCAATAGGTCTAAAAATAATTCCGCACCCAGTTGTAACTATGCTCAATAACTGGAAAAAGAAGCTGTCGAAATGGTATCAGAGCCATTCTTCATGTCTCAGACCCAGAGACCAAACAAATTGTCTTAAAACCAAAGATAAAAAATGGATTTATATCTGTCAACAGGCTGAACTTGCCAATTGTCAATGGTACGTACAACCTGACCTAGCAAGTCCTGCTAGAGATTCTTTATCAGGATTGAGTGATGGATAAAGCTAGTAGCAGTTCATCATCTCCTTATAAGGAATTGTGGAAGTCCAATTTACAAGGACAAACAACAGATACTAAGTTAGATAGTATCTACGAGGGATTAGGAGAGATCCAGAAATTAATTCTGCATACTCCTAAATCAGAACCAGAACAACAAATTGTTCACAGAAGAGTTAGATTTAACCCTTCTATTGACCCTACCATACCAGGGTATCCTTCAAATTCGAACATGGTTCGAACGTTTATCTCCTTAGAAGAATTAGAGCAAGAATATGCTCAAGCTAATTCTGATGAGGAAGATGAGATCTTAGATAAGATCAATGAACTCCAATTACAATGTAATATGGAGGCTACAGGTGAAGCATCATCTAGTCACCCCATGATTGTACCAGACTCGACCCAGTCTAGTGGTCCAAGTGGTCCAAGTGGTCCAGAGGTAAGACCTGAGAGTCAGACTAATCTTGATAGTCAAATAGGAAGTGATGACGAAGAGGAAGCACAACGCTACCGATATCGTCACCTATCGTCTAGACAAAGACGAGTGGGAAGACCTCATCTATTCCCTCACCCAGGCCATGCTTACCCTTTGAGTAATGCAGGCGCTACCTTGAATATTGACTGTGTTACAAATACAGACGAAGTCATCAAGAAATGGGCAAAAGCCTTACTCATTTATTCTGGTGTCACTAGAACAGATGGTGATGAATTAAAAATTTTCATCCCTTTAACTTTAAGTGGGAAAGTATCTGACTGGTTTACTGCCTTACCTGAAGAAACTAAGGTAAGATATTTAGGTGGGACAACCACTAATGACAATAAAACAATCATTAATACGATTGAGAACGAAATTCGAAGAGAATTTTTGGGAGAAGACTATTCTCAGTATCGTTTAAGAGAGAAACGATTAAAGAGGCAAAAATACCTCACGATGCTTTATAATTTACAGATATGCGACATCAATTATTTTGATGCCTATGTTTGTGAATTTGAAAAGTATTATTACAAAGCTGAAATATCTTCAGCAGCCCCTAATTCGTTAAATTTCCATAACGATATGTTCTTTACTAAATTACCATTCCCATGGAGTGATTTAATATTTAGTAAATGGAAGGCCGCAGAACGACCTGAAAGAACTGACACATTAGGTGTCAGAATTGAGTTTGCTAGAATAACACTAGCAGATGAATGTGAAAAAGCCTATAAAAGAAAGAGGCTTCAAAAGGACCAAAAGAAGCTGAAATGTAAAGATCAGCTCTATTATCCTAGTAAGTTTGGTTGTCAATTAGACAAACCTACTAAATAGAAAAAGAAGTTTAAGGCCAAAAAGAAACTTGGTAAACATGTCAAGAAGCACCCCAAACCTTTCAAGAAGAAAAGAAAATTCTTTAAAAAGAAACAAAAGAAAAAGGAAGACAAGAGTTCTTCTAAGCAGATCCAAAAACAAGATTGTAAATGTTGGAACTGCAATGAAAAAGGACATTATGCAAATGAATGCCCCAAAAAGATTAATTTTGCTGGCGTTTGCTCTAATGAGTTATTTGAGCAATTTGCAGGCTACGAAGAAGTAGCATTTTCAGACATAACGTCTGAAGACGAGATCCTCGTCTTAACATATTTATCCAGCAGCTCAGACGATGAGTCAGACTGAAGAGCATTCACAACAAGAGGAAGGTAAATCCTCAGGTACGTATTCTAATGAGATACTTTTCGATAAAAAGAAGTATCAAAAGATTTTATCTAAAAACCTCAAGATAAATGAGCATGAAGGTTTTAAACGAACCTTATTACAAATTTTCCGTAGAATGAATATTCAGTACTTTGGTACTAATATTCAGGAAATCCCTATTAGCAGCAATATAGCTGAAGGACAAGTAGAATTGCCCTTAGTAACCATCGAACAGATTAGACAAAAAATCAGGAAAATCCCTGAAAAGGACCGAACTAAAATCGGTTATATCCATTTTGGTGCAGTAAGAATTCATTTGAAAGCTACCTTTCAAAAGGGATTAGACACCCCTATAATTCTTACATTAATGCATAATCGCATTGCAAATCGATTAGAAGCCATAATAGGCATTCTGAAGGGAAACTTGGTTTACCAAAACCTTAGTTTCACCACTTACCCAGGGTATAGTATACCCATTAGGGATTTGGACACTAACCGTGCCCTAAATCTCTGTTATCACTTTCAATGGTCAGACTTACTAGAAAGTCTACACCATTCACCATTTACCATCTATACCATGGTAAGTTACATGCTAAGTAACACTCATGTTATGGACCAATTTCTCCAAAAAGA
Organism: Carnegiea gigantea; assembly: GCA_029747015.1. Classification (NCBI taxonomy): domain Eukaryota; kingdom Viridiplantae; phylum Streptophyta; class Magnoliopsida; order Caryophyllales; family Cactaceae; genus Carnegiea; species Carnegiea gigantea. The sequence continues at coordinate 36,771 of JAKOGI010003658.1, read as the reverse complement.
CGAAATTGAGTTAGACGATATCTTTTCTGATATCTGTGAAGTCCAAGAGATTTCTAGACCTAAGTTGCAGCGAATCAAAGAGTGGCAGATTGATATTAAACAGAAACCACTGTTTAATAGATGCAACAGTATGCAAGGTAGATACTCCGTAGACGGTAGTATTCTACGAAGCTACCCCCTTGAGCGATTGCCAAATCCAAAATTGGCAAATTTCCAAATTGTGAGTAAGATTTACATCACACAATGGAAAGACGGATTGATTTGGATTAATCCTGCCATTCAGCATAACTACGCTGGTCCTGAGATTTATTCTCAAATGCAAGAATATAAACTAACTTATGTTCCTGTACTCTTTGAATCCGTTGAACGGATTATTCATCTTGAAAATCAAGCTTTCAATACTAAAGCTGATTTGCTCTTAGGAATGCGTTTCTTATCAGAAACCATTTATTCCATAACCGAGCATTTTATGACCATTAAGCTCAATGGTATAATTGTTCATGCCAGTAAAGTCCATGAATAAGGTACCATATATTAAGGTACAGTTAGTTTACAGGTTTCATCAACCTGAATGGTTTCATGCCATGATAGACACCGGATCAGATGTCACAATGGCATCCGCCAATTCTTATCCAGAAAGATACTGGAAAGACTTGCATAAACCCCTACAGGTGGTTGTAGCGTCTGGACAGGTTACTAAACTCACCAAAGCCGTTTTTGGTCAGTTTATAGCTATCCAAGATAGCACAGAAAATCAGCTCAAGGTATTACCACTACCTACTGTAGTAATACAAGCACCTAAAGATGCTACCTATAACCTCCTCTTAGGAGTTGACTTTCTTAACAGATTCAAGGAATATAGCTGTGACCATTCACACGTTAGTTTCCTCACCCCATGTGGACATTGGATCAAGTCCCAGCTCATAGCCCATCCTCAGTATCGAGGAACTATCTCATTTCAACCACGCAGCCAGCATGGTGGAGAGCCTAGGCCCAAAAATATGGATTTATATCTGTCAACAGGCTGAACTTGCCAATTGTCAATGGTACGTACAACCTGACCTAGCAAGTCCTGCTAGAGATTCTTTATCAGGATTAAGTGATGGATAAAGCTAGTAGCAGTTCATCATCTCCTTATAAGGAATTGTGGAAGTCCAATTTACAAGGACAAACAATAGATACTAAGTTAGATAGTATCTACGAGGGATTAGGAGAGATCCAGAAATTAATTCTGCATACTCCTAAATCAGAACCAGAACAACAAATTGTTCGCAGAAGAGTTAGATTTAACCCTTCTATTGACCCTACCAAACCAGGGTATCCTTCAATTTCGAACATGGTTCGAACGTTTATCTCCTTAGAAGAATTAGAGCAAGAATATGCTCAAGCTAATTCTGATGAGGAAGATGAGATCTTAGATAAGATCAATGAACTCCAATTACAATGTAATATGGAGGCTACAGGTGAAGCATCATCAAGTCACCCCATGATTGTACCAGACTCGACTCAGTCTAGTGGTCAAAGTGGTCCAGAGGTAAGACCTGAGAGTCAGACTAACCTTGATAGTCAAATAGGAAGTGATGACGAAGAGGAAGCACAACGCTACCGATATCGTCACCCATCGTCTAGACAAAGACGAGAGGGAAGACCTCATCTATTCCCTCACCCAGGCCATGCCTACCCTTTGAGTAATGCAGGCGCTACCTTAAACATTGACTGTGTTACAAATACAGACGAAGTTATCAAGGAATGGGTAAAAGCCTTACTCATTTATTCTGGTGTCACTAGAACAGATGGTGATGAATTAAAAATTTTCATCCCTTTAACTTTAAGTGGGAAAGTATCTGACTGGTTTACTGCCTTACCTGAAGAAACCAAGGTAAAATATCTAGGTGGGACAACCACTAATGACAATAAAACAATCATTAATACGATTGAGAACGAAATTCGAAGAGAATTTCTGGGAGAAGACTATTCTCAGTATCGTTTAAGAGAGAAACGATTAAAGAGGCAAAAATACCTCACGATGCTTTATAATTTACAGATATGCGACATCAATTATTTTGATGCTTATGTTTGTGAATTTGAAAAGTATTATTACAAAGCTGAAATATCTTCAGCAGCCCCTAATTCGTTAAATTTCTATAACGATATGTTCTTTACTAAATTACCATTCCCATGGAGTGATTTAATATTTAGTAAGTGGAAGGCCGCAGAACGACCTGAAAGAACTGACACATTAGGTGCCAGAATTGAGTTTGCTAGAATAACACTAGCAGATGAATGTGAAAAAGCCTATAAAAGAAAGAGGCTCCAAAAGGATCAAAAGAAGCTGAAATGTAAAGATCAGCTCTATTATCCTAGTAAGTTTGGTTGTCAATTAGACAAACCTACTAAACAGAAAAAGAAGTTTAAGGCCAAAAAGAAACTTGGTAACCATGTCAAGAAGCACCCCAAACCCTTCAAGAAGAAAAGAAAATTCTTTAAAAAGAAACAAAAGAAAAAGGAAGACAAGAGTTCTTCTAAGCAGATCCAAAAACAAGATTGTAAATGTTGAAACTGCAATGAAAAGGGACATTATGCAAATGAATGCCCCAAAAAGATTAATTTTGCTGGCGTTTGCTCTAATGAGTTATTTGAGCAATTTGCAGGCTACGAAGAAGTAGCATTTTCAGACATAACGTCTAACGACGAGATCCTCGTCTTAACATATTTATCCAGCAGCTCAGACGATGAATCAGACTGAAGAGCATTCACAACAAGAGGAAGGTGAATCCTCAGGTACGTATTCTAATGAGATACTTTTCGATAAAAAGAAGTATCAAAAGATTTTATCTAAAAATCTCAAGATAAATGAGCATGAAGGTTTTAAACGAACCTTATTACAAATTTTCCGTAGAAAGAATATTCAGTACTTTGGTACTAATATTCAGGAAACCCCTATTAGCAGCAATCTAGCTGAAGGACAAGTAGAATTGCCCTTAGTAACCATCGAACAGATTAGACAAAAAATCAGGAAAATCCCTGAAAAAGACCGAACTAAGATCGGTTATATCCATTTTGGTGCAGTAAGAATTCATTTGAAAGCTACCTTTCAAAAGGGATTAGACACCCCTATAATTCTTACATTAATGCATAATCGCATTGCAAATCGATCAGAAGCCATAATAGGCATTCTGAAGGGAAACTTGGTTTACCAAAACCTTAGTTTCACCACTTACCCAGGGTATAGTATACCCATTAGGGATTTAGACACTAACCGTGCCCTAAATCTCTGTTATCACTTTCAAAGGTCAGACTTACTAGAAAGTCTACACCATTCACCATTTACCATCTATACCATGGTAAGTTACATGCTAAGTAACACTCATGTTATTGACCAATTTCTCCAAAAAGACGAAATTGAGTTAGACGATATCTTTTCTGATATCTGTGAAGTCCAAGAGATTTCTAGACCTAAGTTGCAGCCAATCAAAGAGTGGCAGATTGATATTAAACAGAAACCACTGTTTAATAGATGCAACAGTATGCAAGGTAGATACTCCGTAGACGGTAGTATTCTACGAAGCTACCCCCTTGAGCGATTGCCAAATCCAAAATTGGCTAATTTCCAAATTGTGAGTAAGATTTACATCACACAATGGAAAGACGGATTAATTTGGATTAATCCTGCCATTCAGCATAACTACGCTGGTCCTGAGATTTATTCTCAAATGCAAGAACATAAACTAACTTATGTTCCTGTACTCTTTGAATCCGTTGAACGGATTATTCATCTGGAAAATCAAGCTTTTAAAACTAAAGCTGATTTGCTCCTAGGGATGCGTTTCTTATCAGAAACCATTTATTCCATAACTGAGCATTTTATGACCATTAAGCTCAATGGTATAATTATTCATGCCAGTAAAGTCCATGAATAAGGTACCATATATCAAGGTACAGTTAGTTTACAGGTTTCATCAACCTGAATGGTTTCATGCCATGATAGACACCGGATCAGATGTCACAATGGCATCCGCCAATTCTTATCCAGAACGATACTGGAAAGACTTGCATAAACCCCTACAGGTGGTTGTAGCATCTGGACAGGTTACTAAACTCACCAAAGCCGTTTTTGGTCAGTTTATAGCTATCCAAGATAGCACAGAAAACCAGTTCAAGGTATTACCACTACCTACTGTAGTAATACAAGCACCTAAAGATGCTACCTATAACCTCCTCTTAGGAGTTGACTTTCTTAATAGATTCAAGGAATATAGCTGTGACCACTCACACATTAGTTTCCTCACCCCATGTGGACATTGGATTAAGTCCCAGCTCATAGCCCATCCTCAGTATCGAGGAACTATCTCATTTCAACCACGCAGCCAGCATGGTGGAGAGCCTAGGCCCAAAAATATAAACCGGCCCAAAAACCTTACAAAAAGGCCCAAAGACCATTCTAAGGTCAAAGCCCAATTGATAAATGCTCTATCAAACACCCAAAGAGCATTAGAATTTCGGCTAGAAAACGAAGTAAAAACACTTCTACAAGCCCATTTCGATGACAACCCATTGAAATATTGGGACAAGGATAAGTCTTATGCAGACATCCAACTCAAAGAGGCCAACTCAATTGTACGAGTTAAGCCCATGAGATATAGTCAGGCAGATGAACTCGAGTTCAAAGTCCAACTCAAAGAACTCGAAGAAAAGCAACTAACTTTTAAAAGCACTGAGGATAACAAAAGTCCTCATAGTAGTCCAGCATTCATGGTAAACAACCACTCTGAACAAAAGAGAGGTAAGCCAAGAATGGTGATTAACTACAAAAGGTTAAACAAATTAACCGTCTTTGATGGTTATTTCCTTCCTAATAAGGAATTGCTTATCAACAAAACCCTTAACAAAAAGTGGTTTTCCAAATTTGATTGCAAATCGGAATTTTATCAGATTAAAGTAAAAGAATCTGCCAAGCCCGTAACTGCATTCAGCACACCTCAGGGGCAATACATTTGGAATGTAATGCCTATGGGACTAAAAAACGCCCCACAGATTTTCCAAAGAAGAATGGATAATATCTTCAATGAATATTCAGACTTTTGTCTAGTTTATGTTGATGATATCTTAATCTTTTCTTCTAATATTGCAGATCATGCAACTCATCTCATGAAATTCATTGAGAAAAGCCGTAATCACGGGTTTATACTATCAGCTAAAAAGGCTGAGATTGCAAAAGAACAAATCGAGTTTTTAGGTCTAAAAATCGACCATAAGGGTATAGAAATGCAACCCCACATATGTGAAAAAGTTGCCAACTTCCCTGATAAACTCTGCGACCGAAAACAGGTTGAACGATTCTTAGGATGTATCAATTATGTCAGTGACTTTGTGCCTAACCTAGCATGGCTAAAAGGTCCACTTCAAGATCTTCTTAAGAAAAGATTAAATTTACAATGGCAAGACTACCACACCCATCTTGTCCAACAACTCAAGAAGTTGTGTAGGCAATTACCTAGATTGGCCATCCCTGAACCAGGTGATCAACTAATAGTTGAAACAGATGCCTCAGACCTTTACTGGGGAGGAGTCCTTAAAGCCAGAAAGGCTGATGACAAAGAACATGTTTGAGGTATGCTAACGGATGTTTTAAGCCAGCTGAGATTAATTATCACAGCAATGAAAAGGAATTACTCGCCTTAAAACGGAGTTTTGCTAAATTCAATTTCTTTATTTTACCTGTAAAGTTCTTAGTCAGAACAGATAACACTAATGTGAAAGCTTACATTTTTAATAAGCTCCCCTGTACCCCTGAGTACAAGAGACGCCATAGATGGCAACAATATTTTAAGGAATATCAATTCGATATTGAACATATAAAAGGTAAGAATAACTATCTTGCTGATTTTCTTAGCAGGGAAGCCAATGGTTGAAGAAGAGACATCTTCAGCAGACGCCAGATCCTTATTGGAAATGGCCATCCATGAATTATGTGTCGCTCATGAACGAATGACACAAATCCAGAAGGAAATTGCAGAGGAAATTAATCCTCGTATCATCCAGGCCTTATCTAGCCTCGATGAAGTAATGGCGTTACAAGCCATTGACTTATCTGATGAAGCACATCAGGCCTTTCTTGGAGCATGTGAACGTGCCCAAAAAGGAAAAGGACTCGTGTCCGATAGTCTCCAAGAAGGAGAGGGACTTTTGTCCACACAAGAAATCCCTAAGCCTACTTTCAAAACGAAAGGAAAGGTTCAGGAATGTTCTACCTCCTCAGAAACAGAGGAAGAAGATGACTTCACAGTCATCGTGCCCAAGGAACAAAAGCCTATATTGAATCAGGCTATATCCATGGAACAATACGTTTCATATTCAAAATGGGTTTATACAGCCCAGAGCACTAACAGTCAAATGATTGACACTTCTGGAATTTATCCTAGAATTCATTTTCTTGCAGGGAGTCCTACAGACGACGTTAGCAAGGTAGTCATGTTCGGTTTCTGTGCTAGCATTACATGCAGCCCCAGAAACAGAGAAATTCTAGGACTACATAAGTCCATAATCGAAGCTGTCAAAAAGTTTCGAAAGAGCTCCAAATCTGATTGGGTAGTATTAAAAATACTATCTGCCAGCCCAGAAGTTCTACCAACTCCAGCACCAGCATGGTTAATTATCCAGCTTTGTACCCCCAACAAGGCTAATTTAAAGTTCAGAAAGAACAAATCCCTTGAAATCCCAGATATTGATGAGGGATGGATCTGTAACAGACGAGCTCTCGGGTTTATCGTCATCTTAAAGAAATTAGAATCTTTAAGAAAAGCCAATAAAGGCTTTATGTATAATTCCCCCAGCAACATTTTTATTTATGCTGAAGGAAATTGTACCCCTAGGTATGATGCTCTAAACAAAATAAGTTCAGGGATTAGCCTAATACATACTTGTAGAATACCAGGAACTCATCATACGCGAAGTCTGCTATGTGGAAATCTCCACAAAGAAAAGACAGCAAGTTGCTGTATTTGCCCTCTCAGGCTTCTATAGAAGGGAAGCGTGTTGGACCCCACAAGAAAGTACCAAGAAGGTATCATTATCAGCCAGCTGTGAAAGGCACTACTTTATCAAAAGCAACGCCCAGCAGAAGGACGCTTCGTGATTAAGAAAAGCAAAGGCCAGCATTGCAAGAAAAGGACGTCCACCATTGCAAAGGACAACGCGTTTTCGTACGAAAAGAAAGAACGCATTTCCTATAGTAAAAGCAGGAATCTTCAATAGTGCAAAAGCAAAAGGACGACGCAGGCGCACTATCACCAACAGTAAAAGCAAATTATGTAATTTTTCTTTTGAAATTTGTACTATTTGCTTTAGGTGATTTGTACGATTGTCGGTCGTGTTGCTCTATATAAAGAGCATTGCCTCGTTTATTAGAGGTATCGAAAAACAGAGAGAGAGCATCTCTATCTAAAAATTCTAGAGAGAATGAGGGTTGAGTAACTACTCCTTTAGGGAGTAGAGTATGTAAAGAAGATTAGTGTATAATTATTAGTATTATCAATAAAAGTAGTTTTTATATATCTTGGTGTACAACATTAGTTGGTTTGAGAGAAAGGTCTGGAGTACCTTTGGAATAGCCAGAGAAGTAGCCAATAGACAGGTGGTCGCCGGCGAAAGAGGCTGAGGTCCAGCGAGGTATTGATCTTGACTCTAACTAATCATGTTCTATCTCAAGATGCATATTTAATACTTAGTTTGATAAGACTAATAATTATCATTAATTTGTTTATATGCTTGAAACCTATTTTAGTTATCATGAACCCCTTCAGCCCTGAACAACTGTATGCCAAGGCTATAGTTAAAAATGCCTTAGAACAATGCCTTCTAGAGAAGGAAAACAGTGAGTTTATTATTCAGGTCAAAGAGACCCTGCTTAACATTAGCAGACGAGGACTATAACGATTAAGTGATGACTTTTTCGATAATCCTCTAGTACTCGCTGATGGCGAGATAATTATTCCAAGCCCAAGGAGTATCCTTGAAAATGATAATCTTTATCATATGAATGTTATCCAGCGTCAAAAGGCTATCCTTGACGGCATTAACGAGGCCTAACTTTCTTTAGACACTTGTCTTAGACGTCATAATCAAAATTATGACTATAGATATCAAGAATTCCTTAAAAGGAGAAGGACCAATAGGTCTAAAAATAATTCCGCACCCAGTTGTAGCTATGCTCAATAACTGGAAAAAGAAGTTGTCGAAATGGTATCAGAGCCATTCTTCATGTCTCAGACCCAGAGACCAAACAAATTGTCTTAATACCAAAGATAAAAGATGGATTTATATCTGTCAACAGGCTGAACTTGCCAATTGTCAATGGTACGTACAACCTGACCTAGCAAGCCCTGCTAGAGATTCTTTATCAGGATTAAGTGATGGATAAAGCTAGTAGCAGTTCATCAACTCCTTATAAGGAATTGTGGAAGTCTAATTTACAAGGACAAACAATAGATATCAAGTTAGATAGTATCTACGAGGGATTAGGAGAGATCCAGAAATTAATTCTGCATACTCCTAAATCAGAACCAGAACAACAAATTGTTCGAAGAAGAGTTAGATTTAACCCTTCTATTGACCCTACCAAACCAGGGTATCCTTCAATTTCGAACATGGTTCGAACGTTTATCTCCTTAGAAGAATTAGAGCAAGAATATGCTCAAGCTAATTCTGATGAGGAAGATGAGATCTTAGATAAGATCAATGAACTCCAATTACAATGTAATATGGAGGCTACAGGTGAAGCATCAACAAGTCACCCTATGATTGTCCCAGACTCGACGCAGTCTAGTGGTCAAAGTGGTCCAAGTGGTCCAGAGGTAAGACCTGAGAGTCAGACTAATATTGATAGTCAAATAGGAAGTGATGACGAAGAGGAAGCACAACGCTACCGATATCGTCACCCTTCGTCTAGACAAAGACGAGGGGGAAGACCTCATCTATTCCCTCACCCAGGCCATGCTTACCCTTTGAGTAATGCAGGCGCTACCTTAAACATTGACTGTGTTATAAATACAGACGAAGTTATCAAGGAATGGGTAAAAGCCTTACTCATTTATTCTGGTGTCACTAGAACAGATAGTGATGAATTAAAAATTTTCATCCCTTTAACTTTAAGTGGGAAAGTATCTGACTGGTTTACTGCCTTACCTGAAGAAACCAAGGTAAGATATTTAGGTGGGACAACCACTAATGACAATAAAACAATCATTAATACGATTGAGAACGAAATTCGAAGAGAATTTCTGGGAGAAGACTATTCTCAGTATCGTTTAAGAGAGAAACGATTAAAGAGGCAAAAATACCTCACGATGCTTTATAATTTATAGATATGCGACATCAATTATTTTGATGCCTATGTTTGTGAATTCGAAAAGTTTTATTACAAAGCTGAAATATCTTCAGCAGCCCCTAATTCGTTAAATTTCCATAACGATATGTTCTTTACTAAATTACCATTCCCATGGAGTGATTTGATATTTAGTAAATGGAAGGCCGCAGAACGACCTGAAAGAACTGACACATTAGGTGCCAGAATTGAGTTTGCTAGAATAACACTAGCAGATGAATGTGAAAAAGCCTATAAAAGAAAGAGGCTTCAAAAGGACCAAAAGAAGCTGAAATGTAAAGATCAGCTCTATTATCCTAGTAAGTTTGGTTGTCAATTAGACAAACCTACTAAACCAGAAAAAGAAGTTTAAGGCCAAAAAGAAACTTGGTAAACGTGTCAAGAAGCACCCCAAACCTTTCAAGAAGAAAAGAAAATTCTTTAAAAAGAAACAAAAGAAAAAGGAAGACAAGAGTTCTTCTAAGCAGATCCAAAAACAAGTTTGTAAATGTTGGAACTGCAATGAAAAGGGACATTATGCAAATGAATGCCCCAAAAAGATTAATTTTGCTGGCGTTTGCTCTAATGAGTTATTTGAGCAATTTGCAGGCTACGAAGAAGTAGCATTTTCAGACATAACGTCTGAAGACGAAATTCTCGTCCTAACATATTTATCCAGCAGCTCAGACGATGAGTCAGACTGAAGAGCATTCACAACAAGAGGAAGGTGAATCCTCAGGTACGTATTCTAATGAGATACTTTTCGATAAAAAGAAGTATCAAAAGATTTTATCTAAAAACCTCAAGATAAATGAGCATGAAGGTTTTAAACGAACCTTATTACAAATTTTCCGAAGAAGGAATATTCAGTACTTTGGTACTAATATTCAGGAAATCCCTATTAGCAGCAATATAGCTGAAGGACAAGTAGAATTGCCCTTAGTAACCATCGAACAGATTAGACAAAAAATCAGGAAAATCACTGAAAAGGACCGAACTAAGATCGGTTATATCCATTTTGGTGCAGTAAGAATTCATTTGAAAGCTACCTTTCAAAAGGGATTAGACACCCTTATAATTCTTACATTAATGCATAATCGCATTGCAAATCGATCAGAAGCCATAATAGGCATTCTGAAGGGAAACTTGGTTTACCAAAACCTTAGTTTTACCACTTACCCAGGGTATAGTATACCCATTAGGGATTTGGACACTAACCGTGCCCTAAATCTCTGTTATCACTTTCAAAGGTCAGACTTACTAGAAAGTCTACACCATTCACCATTTACCATCTATACCATGGTAAGTTACATGCTAAGTAACACTCATGCTATTGACCAATTTCTCCAAAAAGACGAAATTGAGTTAGACGATATCTTTTCTGATATCTGTGAAGTCCAAGAGATTTCTAGACCTAAGTTGCAGCCAATCAAAGAGGGGCAGATTGATATTAAACAGAAACCACTGTTTAATAGATGCAACAGTATGCAAGGTAGATACTCCGTAGACGGTAGTATTCTACGAAGCTACCCCCTTGAGCGATTGCCAAACCCAAAATTGGCTAATTTCCAAATTGTGAGTAAGATTTACATCACACAATGGAAAGACGGATTAATTTGGATTAATCCTGCCACTCAGCATAACTACGCTGGTCCTGAGATTTATTCTCAAATGCAAGAACATAAACTAACTTATGTTCCTGTACTCTTTGAATCCGTTGAACGGATTATTCACCTTGAAAATCAAGCTTTCAATACTAAAGCTGATTTGCTCTTAGGAATGCGTTTCTTATCAGAAACCATTTATTCCATAACTGAGCATTTTATGACCATTAAGCTCAATGGTATAATTGTTCATGCCAGTAAAGTCCATGAATAAGGTACCATATATCAAGGTACAGTTAGTTTACAGGTTTCATCAACCTGAATGGTTTCATGCCATGATAGACACCGGATCAGATGTCACAATGGCATCCGCCAATTCTTATCTAGAACGATACTGGAAAGACTTGCATAAACCCCTACAGGTGGTTGTAGCATCTGGACAGGTTACTAAACTCACCAAAGCCGTTTTTGATCAGTTTATAGCTATCCAAGATAGCACAGAAAACCAGTTCAAGGTATTACCACTACCTACTGTAGTAATACAAGCACCTAAAGATGCTACCTATAACCTCCTCTTAGGAGTTGACTTTCTTAATAGATTCAAGGAATATAGCTGTGACCATTCACACATTAGTTTCCTCACCCCATGTGGACATTGGATCAAGTTCCAGCTCATAGCCCATCCTCAGTATCGAGGAACTATCTCATTTCAACCACGCAGCCAGCATGGTGGAGAGCCTAGGCCCAAAAATATAAACCGGCCCAAAAACCTTACAAAAAAGCCCAAAGACCATTCTAAGGTCAAAGCCCAATTGATAAATGCTCTATCAAACACCCAAAGAGCATTAGAATTTAGGCTAGAAAACGAAGTAAAAACACTTCTACAAGCCCATTTCGATGATAACCCATTGAAATATTGGGACAAGGATAAGTCTTATGCAGACATCCAACTCAAAGAGGCCAACTCAATTGTACGAGTTAAGCCCATGAGATATAGTCAGGCAGATGAAATCGAGTTCAAAGTCCAACTCAAAGAACTCGAAGAAAAGTAACTAGCTTTCAAAAGCACTGAGGATAACAAAAGTCCTCATAGTAGTCCAGCATTCATGGTAAACAACCACTCTGAACAAAACAGAGGTAAGCCAAGAATGGTGATTAACTACAAAAGGTTAAACGAATTAACCGTCTTTGATGGTTATTTCCTTCCTAATAAGGAATTACTTATCAACAAAACCCTTAACAAAAAGTGGTTTTCCAAATTTGATTGCAAATCGGGATTTTATCAGATTAAACTAAAAGAATCTGCCAAACCCTTAACTGCATTCAGCACACCTCAGGAGCAATACATTTGGAATGTAATGCCTATGGGACTAAAAAATGCCCCACAGATTTTCCAAAGAAGAATGGATAATATCTTCAATGAATATTCAGACTTTTGTCTAGTTTATGTTGATGATATCTTGATCTTTTCTTCTAACATTGCAGATCATGCAACTCATCTCATGAAATTCATTGAGAAAAGCCGTAATCACGGATTAATACTATCAGCTAAAAAAGCTGAGATTGCAAAAGAATAAATCGAGTTTTTAGGTCTAAAGATCGACCATAAGGGTATAGAAATGCAACCCCACATATGTGAAAAAGTTGCCAATTTCCCTGATAAACTCTTTGACCGAAAACAGGTTGAACGTTTCTTAGGATGTATCAATTATGTCAGTGACTTTGTGCCTAACTTAGCATGGCTAAGAGGTCCACTTCAAGATCTTCTTAAGAAAAGATTAAATTTACAATGGCAAGACTACCACACCCATCTTGTCCAACAACTCAAGAAGTTGTGTAAGCAATTACCTAGATTGGCCATCCCTGAACCAGGTGATCAACTAATAGTTGAAACAGATGCCTCAGACCTATATTGGGGAGGAGTTCTTAAAGCCAGAAAGGCTGATGACAAAGAACACGTTTGTAGATATGCTAACGGTTGCTTTAAACCAGCTGAGGTTAATTATCACAGCAATGAAAAGGAATTACTCGCCTTAAAACGAAGTTTTGCTAAATTCCATTTCTTTATTTTACCTGTAAAGTTCTTAGTAAGAACCGATAACACCAATGTTAAAACTTACATTTTCAATAAGCTCCCCTGCACCCCTGAGTACAAAAGACGCCATAGATGGCAACAATATTTCCAGGAATATCAATTCGATATTGAACATATAAAAGGTAAGAATAACCATCTTGCTGATTTTCTTAGCAGGGAAGCCAATGGTTGAGGAAGAGACATCTTCATCTGACGCCAGATCCTTATTGGAAATGGCCATCCATGAATTGTGTGTCGCTCATGAACGAATGACACAAATCCAGAAGGAAATTGCAGAGGAAATTAATCCTCGTATCATCCAGGCCTTATCTAGCCTCGATGAAGTAATGGCGTTACAAGCCATTGACTTATCTGATGAAACACATCAGGCCTTTCTTGGAGCATGTGAACGTGCCCAAAAAGGAAAAGGACTCATGTCCGATAGTCTCCAAGAAGGAGAGGGACTTTTGTCCACACAAGAAATCCCTAAGCCTACTTTCAAAACGAAAGGAAAGGTTCAGGAATGTTCTACCTCCTCAGAAACAGAGGAAGAAGATGACTTCAGAGTCATCGTGCCCAAGGCACAAAAGCCTATATTGAATCAGGCTATATCCATGGAACAATACGTTTCATATTCAAAATGGGTTTATACAGCCCAGAACACTAACAGTCAAATGATTGACACTTCTGGAATTTATCCCAGAATTCATTTTCTTGCAGGAAGTCCTACAGACGACGTTAGCAAGGCAGTCATGTTCGGTTTCTGTGCTAGCATTACATGCAGCCCCGAAAACAGAGAAATTCTAGGACTACATAAGTCCATAATCGAAGCTGTCAAAAAGTTTCGAAAGAGCTCCAAATCTGATTGGGTAGTATTAAAAATACTATCTACCAGCCCAGAAGTTCTACCAACTCCAGCACCAGCATGGTTAATTATCCAGCTTTGTACTCCCAACAAGGCCAATTTAAAGTTCAGGAAGAACAAATCTCTTGAAATCCCAGATATTGATGAGGGATGGATCTGTAATAGACGAGCTCTCGGGTTTATCGTCATCTTAAAGAAATTAGAGTCTTTAAGAAAAGCCAACAAAGGCTTCATGTATAATTCCCTCAGCAACATTTTTATCTATGCTGAAGGAAATTGTACTCCTAGGTATGATGCCCTAAACAAAATAAGTTCAGGGATTAGCCTAATACATACTTGTAGAATACCAGGAACTCATCATACGCGAAGTCTGCTATGTGGAAATATCCACGAGGAAAAGACAGCAGGTTGCTGCATTTGTCCCCTAAGGCTTCTATAAGAAGGAAGCATGATGGACCCCACAGGAAATACCCAGAAGGTATCATTTTCAGCCAGCTGTTAAAAGGCATTATTTTATCCACCACTACTGAAAAGCAGTGCTTCGTGATTAAGAAAAGCAGATGCCACTACTACAAAAACGTCCACCATTGCAAAGGACAACGCGTCTTCGTACGAAAAGAAATAACGCATTTCCTACAGTAAAAGCAGGAATCTTCAACAGTGCAAAAGCAAAAGGACGACGCAAAGACGCACTATCTCCACTACTGCAAAGACGAAAGCAAAAGGACGACGCGTTTTCAAAAGGCGCACTATCACCAACAGTAAAAGCATATTATGTAATTTTTCTTTTGAAATTTGTACTATTTGCTTTAGGTGATTGGTACTTTTTTCGGTCGTGCTGCTCTATATAAGGAGCATTGCCTCATTTGTTAGAGGTATCGAAAAACGGAGAGAGCATCTCTATCTAAAAATCCCTAGAGAGAGAATGAAGGTAGAGTAACTACTCCTTTAGGGAGTAGAGTATGTAAACAAGATTAGTGTATAATTATTAGTATTATCAATAAAAGTAGTTTTTATATATCTTGGTGTACAACATTATTTAGTTTGAGAGAAAGGTCTGGAGTACCTTTGGAATAGCCAGAGAAGTAGCCAATAGACAGGTGGTCGCCGGCGAAAGAGGCTGAGGTCCAGCGAGGTATTGATCTTGACTCTAACTAATCATGTTCTATCTCAGGATGCATATTTACTACTTAGTTTGATAAGACTAATAATTATCATTAATTTGTTTATATGCTTGAAACCTATTTTAGTTATCATGAACCCCTTCAGCCCTGAACAACTGTATGCCAAGACTATAGTTAAAAATGCCTTAGAACAATGCCTTCTAGAGAAGGAAAACAGTGAGTTTATTATTCAGGTCAAAGAGACCCTGCTTAACATTAGCAGACGAGGACTAGAACGATTAAGTGATGACTTTTTCGATAATCCTCTAGTACTCATTGATGGCGAGATAATTATTCCAAGCCCAAGGAGTATCCTTAAAAGTGATAATCTTTATCATATTAATGCTATCCACCGCCAAAAGGCTATTCTTGACGGCATCAACGAGGCCTTACTTTCTTTAGACACTTGTCTTAGACGTCATAACCAAAATTATGACTATAGATATCAAGAGTTTCTTAAAAGAAGAAGGACCAATAGGTCTAAAAATAATTCCGCACCCAGTTGTTGCTATGCTCAATAACTGGAAAAAGAAGCTGTCGAAATGGTATCAGAGCCATTCTTCATGTCTCAGACCCAGAGACCAAACAAATTGTCTTAAAACCAAAGATAAAAGATGGATTTATATCTGTCAACAGGCTGTACTTGCCAATTGTCAATGGTACGTACAACCTGACCTAGCAAGTCCTGCTAGAGATTCTTTATCAGGATTAAGTGATGGATAAAGCTAGTAGCAGTTCATCATCTCCTTATAAGGAATTGTGGAAGTCCAATTTACAAGGACAAACAATAGATACTAAGTTAGATAGTATCTACGAGGGATTAGGGGAGATCCAGAAATTAATTCTGCATACTCCTAAATCAGAACCAGAACAACAAATTGTTCGCAGAAGAGTTAGATTTAACCCTTCTATTGACCCTACCAAACCAGGGTATCCTTCAATTTCGAACATGGTTCGAACATTTATCTCCTTAGAAGAATTAGAGCAAGAATATGCTCAAGCTAATTCTGATGAGGAAGATGAGATCTTAGATAAGATCAATGAACTCCAATTACAATGTAATATGGAGGCTACAGGTGAAGCATCATCTAGTCACCCCATGATTGTACCAGACTCGACCCAGTCTAGTGGTCCAAGTGGTCCAAGTGGTCCAGAGGTAAGACCTGAGAGTCAGACTAATCTTGATAGTCAAATAGGAAGTGATGACGAAGAGGAAGCACAACACTACCGATATCGTCACCCATCGTCTAGACAAAGACGAGTGGGAAGACCTCATCTATTCCCTCACCCAGGCCATGCCTACCCTTTGAGTAATGCAGGCGCTACCTTAAACATTGACTGTGTTACAAATACAGACGAAGTTATCAAGGAATGGGTAAAAGCCTTACTCATTTATTCTGGTGTCACTAGAACAGATGGTGATGAATTAAAAATTTTCATCCCTTTAACTTTAAGTGGGAAAGTATCTGACTGGTTTACTGCCTTACCTGAAGAAACCAAGGTAAGATATTTAGGTGGAACAACCACTAATGACAATAAAACAATCATTAATATGATTGAGAACGAAATTCGAAGAGAATTTTTGGGATAAGATTATTCTCAGTATCGTTTAAGAGAAAAACGATTAAAGAGGCAAAAATACCTCACGATGCTTTATAATTTACAGATATGCGACATCAATTATTTTGATGCTTATGTTTGTGA
>JAKOGI010003658.1:7500-15000 GCA_029747015.1 Carnegiea gigantea | reverse complement strand
TGATCTTGTTGGTTTTTTCTTCTTGTTTTGGTTATTTTGATGATGGATCATGTTGTTCTTATTCAATTAAGAATCATCTTGGTGATGAATCATGGTGGAGTTGAAATTGGATGATGCTAGGGTTAAGGTTTCACCTTAGTCATGCAAGCTTCATGTTCAAGTGCTGGTTATTGGTTGCTTTATCCTTGTTTTTGCTTATCTTTTAATATATTGAAGTTTATTATAGCGTTTATGGTGTTTTGAAAAGATGAGAGTGAGTTCAAGTTGACCCAAAGTTAGGGTTTTATCCATGAATGCATGGTTTGGACCAAACTTATGTTAAACTTGAGGTATGTGTATATGTGCCTAGAAAATGAGCTTTGTTCGATATAAATATGAAGTGAAATTGAGTGTTGTGTTTTTGTATGATGTCGGGATGTACCGAAGTGTGTTTACATGCTCTTAAGAAGGAGTTTAAGTTGAGGATTGGTGTAAAAAGTGAGAGAACCCCCTCAATCAGTGAGGCTGGAATTTCGAGAAAAATAGGACAGCATTTGAAATGAAACTGGTAATGATTGGCTCAGCCCAAAATTATGATTTTTGGTAGATATATAGGTCAGTGTGTTAGCTTTAAAATGACTCTTGAATCGCATTGATCCGAGGTATGTGGAGAATGTTATGGTCATTTTACCGAATCTGTGTAGGGTGGGCTTAAAACTGACATGTTGATGTTCTAGCCCCCTTTTGGGAACCCTATCATGGGAATCATGATTTATGTCTGCAATAAAAGTTTTAGAGGACTTCCTAAGCTGTTTATATTGGGGTCTTACGTCTCATTTTGAGGTCGGGAGTATAAGATATGGATTATTCTTTCTATACCCCCTTTACAAGCCCTTATGCTCTAAACTTGCTACCGTGCCTTAAATCATATTTCTATGGTTTATATCATCATCATTTTAGTTTAATCTATGAACTGATGTGTAAAAGTTCTTCATAGGCCACTTTTATTTAAAGTTATCCATTATAAGAACAAGATCATTTCTGACTCATGTTCCTATAATGAACTTTTGAACAGAATCAAGGCCTAAGCTTTCATTTTCTTCACTTTAGTGCATCTCATTCCTCTGTGAACTAGCATTTAAAACTTCCAGGTACGTTCATTGCCTGCATCTTTAGTAATCAGCACGTATTTATCGAAATTATAATATTTTGGTAAGTACATCAATGAATCATTTTAATCAGTGCTTTATTGTATAATTAGTGACCCCGTCAGTTATCAGTTACAGGGCATTGCCCTCCAGTTACCCGCACGGCTTCAGGCCAGGTCCCTCGATCGGCTTGGTAGGTGTACACCTATTCATATATCGCAGCAGTTACTAAGGGGTGCAGTAACAGATAATAATTGGTAATGCAGTTTTATATGCATCTTATTCCTTGTTTTTAATTAAAATGAATTGCAAGCAGGCCCAAATAACTTTTCAGTAAATTTTTATCAGTACAGGGATGCATGCACTAAGTTTTGGCTCACAGTTCGAAATATTTTTATGTTTTGTTTTAGAAAAAAGTTCAGTGAACCACCCTCAGGCGGGCAGGGAGGCCGAAGATGATAAATGAGATGGAATCTTCCATGTGATTGGCGGTGTGGGAGAGCTAAGATGCTATCTTAGCATATTGTGATGTATTTTGGAGTTTCAACTGTATATTCGAACTCAATTATGTATTTTGGTACTACAACTGTATTTTTGGATCAAGTTATGTATGTTGGCGTAACCCTTGGGATGTAGATCCATTTCTGTATATAACTAAATGGTTTGAGTGATTGTGATGGTGAATGCCCCTTTATAGGGTAACCTTTGGTTTATGGCGAGTTTTCATGTATAAGGAAAGCCTTGTCCTCTGTGGACGGCGGTAATGCCCTATTCACTGAGTTATTATATCTTATTGATAACCTTAAGCAGGTAAATGCAAGTTGGTGAATGCAGGCAATGAATTATATATTTTTGGGGCGTTACAGAATTGGTATCAGAGCCAGGTTGAGATTTTCTTAAGGAAAGTAGAGTTGGAAATTATAGGGTGAGAATGGTTGTCGTGAGGGGCTATCGTATACTGCTAGAGTGATATTAGAAGTGTAGTAACGGTATTAAGAGAATGCAAGTTGCTTCCATTTGCATGTTTCTTATTTATGGTTATGTTTGCCTCTCATATATGTGTTTTCTTTGTTAGATGGATCCTTATGGCGTTAACATGTTGCCGGGCACATTGCATTGCTACATATTAGTATAGAGGCACATACACAGGACCCTTATTTTGAGTTCCACAGTATTACGGTCCGTGCATAGAGACTGCTTTGGTCCTTACCCCTGGTTGGCCCGTGGGTGGAGTTCAGGCATCGTTATTATGACTTTATGATGGTAGGGAATCCAGGCTTGGACGGGCCTAGGTTTCAGGCCTAGGGGGCTTGGACGACTCTCACTGCAGAGCTGTTGTTGAGAGAGGAGTTTGAATTGAGGGGAATTACTATGGAAACTCTTCAGCACGTCCTTCCCCTACATCAGGTCCATCCCCTACCTGTAGCCCCAGCACCAGCACAGGGGCCACCCTCCCCGCCAGCACTAGCACAGGGGCCACCCATCCCGCCCGCACCAGACACCCCACTGATGCTTGATAGCCCTGGGGAGGCTCACGTGGCGATAGACATCCCCGACACCCCAGACTTAGTGGTGATTAATTCTAGTTCTGGGGATGAGGACCACCAGGAAGAGGAGGACGATCCAGAGGAGGATGATCCCGAGGAGGATCAAGACAGCGATGAGATGGGGATAGAGCAGCAAGGGGAACAAGAGGCGGACGAGTTGATGGTGGACTTAGAGGAGGAGCATGAGCCATAAGTTCAACAAGAGGTCGATAATGCAGAGTCAGAGGCATCTACGAGCAGCTTCGATTTAGGTAAAGAACCTGATGATGAGTCTGACCCAGATTATGATCCATCTAGGGATCGTTAGGTGGTTCTAGGGGCTACTGTAGTGGTTTTCATTTTGAGCCCTATATATAGATATAGTTTGGCTGGATTGGATAATTATATTTTGTGGGGCATCTGACATTGTATATAGTTAGTTTAATCCTCTCCGACCGTGATGACATGGTCCGTACCTCTTTTTAGTTGTGTGACGGACCTAGCGTCTACGGGCTATTTAGTGTTTAGTGATAGGGTAGGAGTTAGAGCTAGTCTTGCTTACTCAGCTAGGTATAGTATGCTTGTGTTGCTCATGTATATAAATCAGCAACTATGTATGTAAGTAAGCAGTTTTGAAATGAAATGATGATACTTTAAGTTATAAAATAATCTTCGAGCCATGTCCTATGTATTCATTGGGCATGTTTATCTTATATGTCTGGAGGTTCCAGTGTTTGAATTGCTTCATTTAATGTATGATCAGAATGTCCCAGTCAGTGCATAACAACATGGAGGTTCATGTAGAGGACAATATAGAACAAGGCCAGGGATCGGGTGATCAAGCCTCTTGCCAGGACCACAACATGGTGACACACCACCATTTCCCTCTGAATTAGCTAGCAACTTAGGCAACCCAAGTTATTGGCCAACCTTAGTTGCTGAATTGATGAAGCGGATTCCCCAAGTACCTGCTGAAACCCCTCCTAAAGAGGATAAATTGGCAGATAGGATAGCACGATGCAACCCTAAAGTTTATGATGGGTCTTATGATCCAGTAGTACTGGAGGAATGGATAAGGAAAATGGAGAAAATTTTTACAGTAGTTGAGGTACCAGAGGAAAAGAAAATGAACATTGGGACGTATTATTTGTCAGGTGAAGCTGACGTTTGGTGGAATACTGTGAAGGATAAGCTCGTAGGGCCTAAATTCACCTGGAATAAATTCTTAGCAGAATTGAGGGTGAAATTTTACCCAGCTGTGGTGCAAAGGCAAAACGAGAAAGAATTTATGGAGTTGAAAATGAGCAGTAGCATGTCAGTGATGCAGTATGCTAGTAGGTTTACCGAACTATCTAGGTTTGTCCCTGAATTTGTGTCATCTGAAAGGTTAAAGATAAGAAGGTTTGAGGAAGGTTTGGCCTTCTACATCTGGAATCAGTTAGCTGGGCAACCAATTTTGACTTATCAAGAACTATATGAGCGAGTAGCTGAAGTGGAACGAGTGAAGACGAAGTTGAGAGCTCTGAATCCAATCAACCACAAGAGAAAGGAGTTTGAGCGGGGGACTCCGAGTGAAAGTATGAATCAGAACTAGAAGAAACCTACTCCTATTTCCTCTAAGAGCCGTCCTGTGGGCTTGACAGTACCCTGCGCGAAGTGTGGAAGAATAAATCACACCACTCCTGAATGCCGAGTTGGCACTAACAAATGCATGTGGTGTGGAAGTCCTGAACACCTCATTGCTGCATGCCCCCAATGACTGAAAGCTGTAGACAAGGGCGCAGCAAAACCCTTGGCTCCGCCCCGCTAGGGACCCCCACCTGTAAAGCCTGCAGTTGCAGGAAGAGCATTTGTGATGAACAAAAAGGAAGCTGCTACCTCTGGTATGGTAGTCACTGGAACTCTCTCTAAATTCAAAGCTATTTTGTGTATTATTTGATTCGGGCGCTACTCATTCTTTTATATCTACCCGATCTGCCATGCAATTGAGCCTGGAGAACAAGAGGATAGAAACCAATTATAGAATTAAGCTAACCAATAATTCTGTAATTGAGTGCCCCCTCTCTTATGAACTTGTCTCCATCATCATTGGTGAAACTACTCTGTGAATTTGATTCAATTTGACTTGTCTGATTTTGATATCATCTTGGAGATGAATTGGTTGCACACTTATGGAGCCCAAATTGACTGTGAAGATCTTAAGGTTATCTGAAAAGATGAAAACAGGAGAAAAGTGTGTTTTTATGGGCAAAGAGAGGTAAAATCTTGTTCTTTGATTTCCACTATGAAAGCAAGTAAGCTATTATGTTAAGGGTGTATTGGATATTGGTGTTATGCTATTGACACCTAAACAAAAGCAAAGGAAGTAGCAAATATACCTGTAATTTGTGAATTTGAAGATGTTTTCCCTGGGGAGTTACTAGGACTACCCCCGCAGAGGGAAATTGATTTTGGAATCGAATTACTTCCTGGAGCTCAACCTGTTTTTAAAGCCCCGTATCATATGGCCTCAACTGAGCTTAAGGAACTAAAGATTCAACTACATGAGTTATTACGGAAGGGCTTTATTAGGCCAAGTGTGTCACCATGGGGCGCCCCAGTATTGTTTGCCGAGAAGAAGGATGGAACCTTAAGGCTATGTATCGACTACGGGGAGTTGAACAAGATTACCATCAAAAACAAATACCCCCTGCCGTGAATAGATGACTTGTTTGATCAACTACAAGGAGCAGGAGTATTCTCTAAGATTGATTTGAGGTCAAGGTACCATCAAATTTGGATTAAGCCTGAGGAAATTCCTAAGACAGCGTTTAGGACCAGGTATGGTCACTATGAGTTCACAGTGATGCCTTTTGGTCTCACTAATGCTTCTGTAGCCTTCATGGACCTTATGATTAGACAAGTTTGTAGTGGTGTTCATAGATGATATCCTTATCTATTCTAAGGATAAGGAGGAACATGCTGATCAATTACGGACAGTATTACAAACTTTGAGGGAGCATCAACTCTATGGAAAATTAAAGAAATGTGAATTTTGGTTGGAGGAAGTGGTATTTTTAGGACATGTGGTTATAAAAGAAGGAATCAAAGTCGACCCCCAGAAGGTGAAAGAAATCACAGAATGGCCAACCAATGTCACGGAGATCAGAAGCTTTCTGGGTTTAGTAGGCTACTATCGAAAATTCGTTAAAGACTTTTCGAAAATAGTTTCTCAACTGACCAATCTACTGAAGAAAGCGAACAAGTTCGAGTGGACTGAAAGGTGTGAGAAAGCTTTCTAAGAGCTAAGACAACGACTAACTACCACCCCAATCCTAACATTACTAATGGAAGGAAAGGAGTATACTGTTTATAGTGACGCTTCGAAGAATGGTTTGGGGTGTGTACTAATGCAGGAGGACAAAGTAATAGCTTATAGCTCTCGACAACTCAAGTCATATGAGAAAAACTACCCTACCTATGACCTAGAGTTAGCAGCCGTGGTCTTTGCAATGAAAATTTGGAGACATTTATATGGGGTGTCATGCAAGATCTAAACTGATCATCAATGTCTAAAGTATATCTTCACCCAGAAGGAGCTCAATTTGAGACAACGGCATTAGCTTGAGTTGCTTAAGGACTATGATTTGTAGATTCAATATCATCCTGGTAAAGCAAATGTGGTGGCGGATGCCCTGAGTAGGAAGGCGCAACATAGCTCGAACACTGTGGTGATTACTCAATTGAATCTCTTAAGAGAACTTGAGTACTTTGGGATTCAATTGGTGTCCCACGAGCAAACGAATGCTCAATTATCAGCGCTTACTGTACAGTCTTCCCTAGTGGAAGAAATTCGACTGAACCAGGAAAGTGATCCCGAACTCCAAAGAATAAAGCAAAATTTAGAGAAAGAGAAGTCTCCGGGATTTGTAGTGCACGAGGATGGGACTCTACGATTCCAGAATCGCTTATGTGCACCCAAAAATGGAGAATTAAGAAAGCAGATCCTGGAAGAGGCTCACAATACTCGTTATTCAGTGCATCCAGGAGGCACCAAGATGTACAGAGATCTAAGACAATATTTTTGGTGGAATAATATGAAGAAGGACGTTGCAGAATATGTGGATAAGTGTCTAATTTGTCAGAAAGTTAAAGCAGAGCATCAACGTCCTATGGGTGAACTACAACCCTTAGAAATTCCCACTTAGAAGTGAGATTCAATGTCGATGGACTTTGTTATGAGTTTACCCCTTTTTGCCTCAAAAAACAATGCTATCTGGGTCATAGTTGATCGACTCACGAAGTTAGCTCATTTCCTGCCAATTAAGGATACTTGGGGAGTTGAAAGACTAGCCCAACTATATGTTAAGGAGATAGTCTGTCTGCATGGGATCCCTTTAGACATAGCCTCAGATAGGGATCAAAGATTCCAAGTGCACTTCTGGCAAGTGCTTCAAAAGGCCTTTGGAACCAAACTAAACTTCAGTAGCTCCTATCACCCAGAAACAGATGGACAAACTGAAAGGGTGAATCAAATTTTGGAGGACATGCTAAGAGCTTGCATGTTGGAGTTCCAAGGGAAGTGGGAAGATGACTTGCCTTTGGTGGAGTTCTCTTATAACAACAGCTATCAGTCCACTATCAAAATGGCCCCATTTGAGGCTTTATACGGGAGGAAATGTAGAACCCCGTTGTGCCGGAGTGATTTGGACAAGACACTGATTATAGGTCCTGAAATGCTTTAAGAGACTACTGAAATAATAAGAAAAATTCGGGAACATATCAGGGTCGCCCAAAGTCGACAAAAAAGTTATGCAGACAAAAGAAGGCCTCTGGAGTTTCAAGTAGGCAATAAAATTTTTTTAAAA
>JAKOGI010003658.1:0-2500 GCA_029747015.1 Carnegiea gigantea | reverse complement strand
GTTCCAGCACTTAAAGTCAGGCCAACAGCCTTAGAATCGAACCTCTATCTTGGAATAGAGGTGAGGGTTTCTTTCTTCCTAGTTACTATTATTTTCAATGAATTTTACTGATTTTTGTTAGTACATGTTTGATTTCGTGTTGGTAATCAGTTTTGGAGGAATTAGAACTGAAATTGGGCAATTATAATCATGACACTGATTTTGGACTTCTCGCATGTTGAATTAATGCATGATTTTACTAACCAGTTAGTTTAGGGATTTTTAGAATAAGTAGAATGTTGCCATAGTGCTGTTGTTGCATTGGTTTAGTATGCCTAAATTCTATTTTGAAGGCTGCATGTGAATGTTATGCCCATAGGATGCTAACTGGATGTTTGAGGTAGTATTATAGCAAGCTGAATTCTATTTAAATGTTACTGCTAGATCAGTATACGTATGTTTATATGCTGTTTGTGTAATTACATGAGAATGCTATGCCTCTACCTCGGGATGTTGGTTTGTGAACAAAACAATTGAATTATTGTACTAATGAACCGATTTGATAGCTAGATAGTCTGAGGTGGAACTATTGAGCGATTTGAGGTGCTTGGGGTCCTTGTTATGTGAGGAGGGCGCCTGGGTTTTATATTCATCGTAATCGTATGGATAGTAAGGTATATTGAATAATTAGATTGATTATGCTGAAACTGTTCTTGCGAAGTGTTATGAATGTGCTACTTGTAAAACCCGTTTCTCTTGATGTTGTTAAGTGATGCTATGTGATTGATTTTTGAACTTAGATATCTTTAAAAAAGGGTCATTGAAGTCTTGTTTTCACAATTGTGAATGTTTTGAGTATATGCCAGTTGCCCATTAGTTTGTTAAGATGTTTGAAGCGTAAAAAGGTCCTAAATCGTCGAACTACTCAGTAAATCACCCAACTGAACAGTCAATAGGTCGAGGAATTTAAAAGCAAACTAGTAGTAAGTTTGGAAGTGTTTTTAGGGCTTTGGTTTGATTATGTCCCCATCTTTGAGTTTAAAAAGGATTTAAACAAACCTAAAATGGACAATTGAAGGTGTTAACTATAAAACTTGGTTGAATTATATGCTAGCCACTTACTTTAGATCTCAAATTGCGAATTAGTAAAGTCTTTATGATTTTAAGAAGCTTCCTATGTTGAAAATGAGAAGAACCATAAACCATTAGTAGGGTTATGGGTTATTTTACTAGACAAGCATGATTTTAATAAAGTAAGCAACTATTAAAGAGAAATTAATTGTGATTCAATTGAAGGTGAAATTTGCTGTGTGACAATGACTTCTTTTAATAACTTATAAGGGTTTATATGACTTTAATGGCTAAGATTAGTGCTCGAGTGGACAAATGATTAGGGAGTAGACCCGGTTTGCGGGATCCCTAATGCCTAGGGAGATAGACCCAGAAGTGGGAACCCTAGAAGACTCTGACGAGAGTAACGGTCCAAAATATGTTATACCCTAAGGATAATTGATGCGCGAGTGACGACCTCACATAGAACAAGTCCCCTAATTAGCATGTTATGAGATCTTAAGGCTAAAAAGAGAAGATATTTTCCTGACAGATGAGAAAAATAATTTGAATTATTACCAATATGGGTATTTCATGAACTTTTAGAAAGAACATGAGCCTTATGATTTATACATTATTCTTTGAATTTATCATGAGTCATTGCGCTTTCAAATGCGTATTTGAAAGCATTTTACTTTATCCTCGTTGCTTACTTGCTTATGTGCCTAAATGCTTGTTTATTAAGGAAGTTTGGTTAACAAGGGTTTAGAAATCAGCTTGAGTGGCTAGTATGAGGTTTATGGGTGATGATTATTCTTTGGGGACAATGATTGCCTAATATGATAGTAAATATACAAATCCGTGTGACTGCTACTTATCATCACTGCCTGCAAATGGTTTTGGTTTTAAGGGGCTGAGGAATTCCCACTAAGCATGTGGTAGCTTATCCCTTGACTTATTCCCGTTTTCAGGTCCAGTTTGAGTAGGTATAAAAGATATTTTAGCAGCTATTTGATGCCGACCTATCAGAAGTCTTTTTCCCAAGTCTATCTTGCATAACTGCTGTGAAGTGCTCGATGCTTATCAAATTTGAAAAGCTTTAAGCTCATCGTTGAATATATATGCATATAGTTGGCTCTGCACTTCTCTATAAATTGTTATAACCCTTATGTTTCGTTTGATTGACTGTTAGTGACCCGGGCAGGTGGCACGTGGTGAAGAATCCAGTCACTTTATTTCATGTTTTTCCTTTCTGTCAGTTACAGGTACCCTTATCTGAGCTAAGACCATAAATGTCGCAAACGTAGGGAAAACTCATGCTGTCTTATTTCAGGATGTTTATCTAAATGCAAATGTCCAACCTCAACATTAATAGCCTTAGGGATTTCCTTGGGGTATCCTGGCGGTGTGACTCCCCCTTGGGTTGGGGCTGTTACAATATGTATGTATATATATATATATATATATATAT
>JAKOGI010003657.1:0-46362 GCA_029747015.1 Carnegiea gigantea | reverse complement strand
CAACACGACAACCCACTGGGTCGAGCTCAGCGCTGGAAACTGAGTACAGCAGGAACTCAGTTGAGGGTAGTATAGCACCCAATGTCTTAGGCTCGTTTGATCACGGCCCAATGTTTGGTCCCACTTTATCACCTGTGCCAGACCCACTATCCCACGGGCAGCCCAACCTACTCTCAGATCAGCGTGCTCTAGCCTCGATTTCAGTGGAGTCTTACCCAGCTCGCCAATCAGGCCGGATCAGTCGGAAGCCCAGCAAGTTCAACGACTATCTACGCTACAGTGCATGGCCCGATGACTCTTTGCATCCGAGCTCTTCCTCCTGTATTGCTCATCTCCATCCAAAAGGGTCCTTAGGTACGCGTTATCCTATAGCACATTATGTTACCACTAATAATTTTTTTGCCTCTTATCAAAATTTTTTAGCTGCTATAACACGGGTCGTTGAGCCCAAATCCTCTCGTGAAGCAGTTCAGGACCTAAATTGGCATACCACCATGGCTGAGGAAATTGCGGCCCTCGAAAACAACCATACCTTGTCTATTGAAGATCTTCCTCCTGGTAAAAAGCCCATCAGTTACAAATGGGTTTACCGCGTCAAATATAATGCTAACAAGACTATTCAGCGTTATAAAGCTCGATTGGTAATTCGCGACGACCATCAAGTTGAAGGATTTGACTACAATGAAACGTTTGCCCCCGTCGTCAAAATGACAAGTGTGAGGATATTTCTTTCAGTTGCTGTAGCCAAAGGATTGGGAACTATATCAAATGGACGTCAACAATGCCTTCTTACATGGAGATTTGGATGAAGAAGTCTTTATGCGCCTGCCTCCTGGGTTCTCCTCCAAATTTCCTAACAAAGTATGTTGCCTTAAGCGCTCCTTATACGGTCTTCATCAAGCCCCATGGAAATGGTTTGCTAAGCTATCTAGCAAGCTCAAACAACTGTGGTTTTGCTCGTTCTTACACCGATTATTCACTATTCATTTATCGCCAGGATAGTATATAGATGATATTGCACTTGCATCCAATAATTCTCATGCCTCTAACGAGTTTAAAACCTATCTCAATACCTGCTTCGGCATCAAAGATTTAGGACCATTGAGATACTTTCTTGGCATTGAAATTGCTCATGGGCCTGAATGCATGTTTTTATGTCAGCGTAAGTATACATTGGAGATTATTGACGAATGTGGGCTCTTAGGTGCCAAACCTGCAGACTCTCCTATCGAAGAAAACCACAAGCTTGCTCTTGCCACGGAGGGGAGCTCACCAATGCTACGCGTTACAGACGCTTAGTTCATTTATCTCACCATCACTAGGCCCGATTTGACTTATGCAGTCCATGTCCTATCCCAATTCATGCAGTCACCAAAGGAAGGTCATATGGAAGCTGCACGTCATCATTCGTTATCTTAAAGGAACTGCGGGCGAGGGCACCTTTTTACCTGCAAGAATGATCTTCATGTTTATGGTTACTGCGACTCTGATTGGGTTCTTGCCCTCTTTCCCGCCGATCGTTGACCGGCTGTTTTGTTACTCTTGGTGGCACTCCTATCTCTTGGAGGACCAAGAAACAAGCCACGGTTTCTCACTCCTCCGCTGAAGCGGAATATCGTGTTATGGCAGTGGCAACTAGTGAGCTCATTTGGGTCCGCACATTTCTTGCCTCCCTTGGTGTTTTCCATACCCAGCCTATGAAGCTTCTTTGTGACAATCAGGCCACCCTGCATAGTGCTCAGAATCCAGTTTTCATGAATGGACCAAACATATCGACATCGATTGCCATTTTGTCCGTGAAAAACTTGTGGCAAGTCTTCTTACATTCAGCCACGTGCCATCTCAGCATCAACCTGCCGACATCCTCACTAAAGCCCTCGGTGGACGACAGTTTCAGTACTTGAAAGCAAGTTGGGCATGACAAATTCGCATGCTCAACTTGAGGGGGAGTATTAAGAAAAACATTATTTAGATATTATCTAGATAAACATTATTTTTGATATTATCTTTACAGAGGTTGTACTTGAGTTGGTTTCCTTCTCTGACTATCCGAATTGTAGTATGCCAAGGATACTTATTGTATAAATTGGGGTTAATGTATGCGTTCAAGGCAAGGGAAACACGAGCAGTAATACATGGTTAAACAAGCCGAAATTCAATAGCAAAACCTCTCTCTCTCTCTTCAATTTATTTTACACCTTTGTTTTTCTATAACCTGGGAGATTGACAACCACCTACGAACTCGTACTTGTTGGTCTAAGCCTTTACAGTGCGCCAGGCACAAATTGATGTGAAAGAAATTAAGTAGAATGGCGGTAAGGGCCGGTGAGCTTGGAGGAAGAAAGGGGGGCCGCTAAGAGCTTCCCACCGAACAAAAGGGTGGCCACCATGAGGTTCCCTGGTTAGCAATGAACCCGAGTACCCGATCTCATTAAGACTCCCGGCCACCAACAAACACGACCGTGCCCCCCGGTGAGGTTGTGAGCTATGAAAGATCAACTTTTAGTCTGACTTCCTATTTTATATTGCTCCCGTTAATCAGAATCCATCACCTACTGCCTAGTTTTTCATTATCTGCACGGCGTCTCATCGGACGTCCCAATTCATGGCCAGCATCACCGCTTTTGTTGACCTGAAGGTGTTCTCTGGATGCATCATGAAGAAATGGGTTTTGGAAGTGTGATACTCATCTTGCTATGTTGTTTTCATTGTATGATGCTCATCTTGCTTTGTCGTTTCTATTTAAATGAATATAATAACGATATTTGATGAATCAGGGTTTTTAAAAA
Source organism: Carnegiea gigantea (assembly GCA_029747015.1). NCBI lineage: Eukaryota > Viridiplantae > Streptophyta > Magnoliopsida > Caryophyllales > Cactaceae > Carnegiea > Carnegiea gigantea. The sequence goes on along the minus strand of JAKOGI010003657.1, from coordinate 43,573 downwards.
AATTGTGAGATGCATCAGTGTACATTTAGTAGTTTAGAGTCTCTGCAAATGGAATGGTCGTAGAGTAAAACACACTTGTAGACATATTAATCATTTTTAAAAAAACTAGTTAGACATAAGCAAAAGTTTTTAAAATTTTAAATTGTCTACGCTTTTTTAATTTTATCTCAATTCAATGTACTTTACTAAACTTCTTGATCTTCATTCACTAGGACTTTAAGTAGTAAAGTAAACCAAACTCGTAACACATATGTGAAATACTACAAAAAAATTTTAATTTTTTTTCCCCGCTTTCCGAATATATGTAGCCGTCGACATATTAATCATTTTTAAAAAAACTAGTGTATGCCATGCGGTTAAACGGGTATTTAAATTAAAAAAAATTTTACTAAAGAATCAAAATTTCCTTATTTTTATCTTAGTAACAATGTTAAGATTCATTAAACATTGATTAAAGTGACATATATATTTTTGATGAAAAATTATAAATGAATTAGGAGAATTTACTAAACTCTGAGCATTTGTCAAAACTCAAAAGAGACTACCTCTCACACCCCCCTCCAAAAAAAAATTATGGTATTACATCGAAAATAATTATTATCAGCCTATAACTAACCGCTGTTATCCCTCCATGTATGAAATTCATGCATTGTGGATAAGTGTACCTTTCTCATTCTGTTTGGAATGTTCTTAGTTTTTAAAATGCTAAATTATTTATTTAGAGGAATAAGCACCTACAGCATGGAATTTTTCAAGTGGTTATTTAATTACCATAAAAAAATTCAAAATAGTATTTTTGGTTATACATAAATAAATTTTAGGGGAAAAACGTTAATGTGTAAATCTCGCTCATATTTTTATTATAAAAAGGTTAACTGGTTAAAAAATAAATATTATCCTATATAAACACTACTATTGAATGGCATAAAGCTATAGTCCCCTTTTTGCTCTTCTTAGGAAATTCTTCATTTTTAAAATTCTAAAATTTTTATTTAGAGGAATAAGCACCAAAAGCATTGGATTTTCAAGCACGTTATTTATTTATTGTTTTCCTCTTTATACATGAGTATGCTAACAAATACGAACGTGAAAATTTGTGTATATCAAGAGAATTATGACGTATGAGGCAGCAGTTAAAAAAAAAAAAAAGATAGTCCGGTGCGCAAGCATCCCGCGTTCACACAGGGCCCGGTCTCTATTCAAAGTTACTATTTCCATAACATAAAGCACTATTAATATCATATCATTATTACTATAACATAAGGTTATGTAACTGGTCACGCAAATCTTAAAGGCATTATTAGAATCACACACAGAAAAGGATATTAGAAACTATAATTACCAAATATGAAAAGTATTCCATATTTTGTTTGACTCATTTCACATGGCAAATGTCTACGTACTTGATCAATAATAATGATGACGACGATGACAAGAACAACAAGAGGAAGAATAATAATAAGAAAATGAATTATTTTTTCTTTCTTTTTGAGGAAAATATTTTTCCTTACTAGAGTTAGTCTTTCCCAAAGAAACCATTCCCCATTCCTTTTTTTTCCCATAATTTTAATATTAGTTTTATTAGTGCAAAATTTTATATTAAATTTATCATTGAATCTTTCTTCTTCATTTAAAAAAATTATGCCGTATCATTTTTTATATATCAATAAATTAAGAAATTTTGGTTATGTGCATTATTACTATGCATAAAAATTGGTATATATTATGTTATGACATGTACTAATTTAGATGACTATTAACAACATGACTATTTTGGAAAGTTTATGACATATTTATATTGTATGGTTTTTCTTTAAATAGGTGATTTTGAATCTCAAATGCTAGAGAAACTGATGGGGACCATCCAACCAAACCTTTCATAACCCTTCCCAATGATCCAGCCCCTGTTAGGGAACCCAAGAAGGTCAAGGAAGTTCATGCCATGGTCAGAAACCACTTGAACAAAGAAGATGATGGACTGCCCAGTTCATACCGAAATTGGCCTGGCTTTGTTTATCTATTGGAGCAAATTATAGAAGGGGAAATTTTTTGCACACACCACCCCCTTAAAGCTTAAGATCTTAGCTTTCCAACAAGACCTTTCGCAAAGCATTTGGAGTTCATTTGGTCAGCCAACCAAGCCAAAAACTAAAGATAGTGCACTGCAGGACGCAATCCAGCACAGTCCGAAAGAAGGGTCCGTTTGGTTGACCTACTTTGCTCTAACTTTTGTCAAACTTTAGGGCATGAAAAAGCATCTAAATATTTATCAAATAATGGCCCTAAAGTTGAGCTAAGGGACCAGCTTGTGTTGCTTTTATCCAGCCAAAGTAGGGAAGAAATTCCTTTACCTGGTTTTTAGGTATAACCAGCTGGCACCTTGGGTTTTGGTGTCCCACTTGCACCACTTGTAGATTCAAGGCCCTAATCTGCTGTACTTAGAGTATTTAGATGCTTGACACCTCAATTTGGAGATCATTAAGCTAATGAGGTGTCAAGGTTAGGCTAAATCTCTTGTTTTATCAACTTGTACTTGTGAGCTAGTTTAGGCTTAGTCATTTAGTCCCAAATCAGCTTATAAAGTAGCCCTTGGCCGAGTGTGAGGAAAGGAGGGTCTATAAATACCTCCTCTCTTCCATTTAGAAGGGTTTTTTGCCAATTTGAATACAAAACTTGAGCTTTGTCTCTCTCAAATTCCTAGTTCTATATCTTAAGTGTGGCAACTTAAGTAGTGCCTAGGTCTCTTTATCTCAATTAGGTGGTGGTTCTGTATTCTAATTGATCTAAAGAGATTGCCCAAGTGTTCAACAAGAGTGGCTCCTTTGGATTATCTCTTGAAGACACTTGCTCTATCATCTTGTTCTTCTTCTCATTCTTACTTTCGTATCTCCCTCACATCCACTTCCTTGGCAAGTGTAAGGTGAGATACATCAATTGGTACCAGAGCCTAGGCTACCATCTTGGCCAAGCTTCCATCATCCAAACACACACCCAAACACAAAACCCACAAATCACCCTTAACCACCCCTCCATTTCTCGCTTGCACGCCCCGTACCGTGCCTAGAACAGCAATGTAGCACGGGCATCCCGTGCCGTACAGGACGACCGTGCCTTGTCCCCTGCACACTTACCCAGTTCCAGCAGTCTAGCACGGCCAGGCCGTGGCACATTGCATGACCGTGCTCCCTGCTTTCAGTTCCGAGACACCACACTTCCTACTCTACTGCAACCATGTCTTCTAGCCTCACACGGGAACAAGTTGTGGAGACCGTTCTTAAGGAGAAGGCTGAATTGGAGGCTAAGGTCAAGTACCTCCAAACTCAACTTGGCCAACTCCTAGAGGAGAAAAGAAGAAACCTGAGAAACTCAAGGAGTCCCACGGAACATGGGCCTCGAATGGATCCCGAGGAAGAAGAAAGCTACCCTCGTGAGTCATCTAGTGAAGAAGGTGAAGGAGGAAGGCCATTTTGGTCTAGTGGAGGCAGCAATCTTGATTTCAAGGTTGACATTCCCGAGTTTGAAGGCCATCTAGACCCGGACCTATTTCTAGATTGGCTCCGGACGGTTGAAAGAGTCTTCGACTACAAAGACATCCCGGATGAGAAAAAGGTAAAACTTGTAGCCCTTAAGCTTCGCAAATATGCTTCAATTTGGTAGGCTAATTTAGTGACCAAGAGGGCAAGGAAAGGAAAGGGAAAAATCCATACTTGGGCACAAATGAGGGACAAACTAAAGGCCAAATTCCTACCCACCCATTACCTGCATGATAACTACCTCAAATTCCATAACCTCAAACAAGGGACCAAGAGTGTGGAAGAATATACTAGGGAGTTTGAACAACTCCTCTTGAAATGTGATTTGAAGGAAGATGAAACCCAAACTCTTGTGAGGTATTTGAGTGATTTAGACGATCAAATTGCCCATGTTATTGAGCTACATCATTACTCCTCCCTTGATGAACTTAGCTCCCTTGCACACAAAGTTGAACAACACCGAAAAACCAAAGGAAAAGGCATTGTGTCCAAACCTCCTACGCGGTCTTACCCTTTTCAAAGACCCCCAACCACAAATCTTAGACCACAAGCTACACCACCTCCACGGCCAAATCCCCCAAATGTCCAAAACATACCTCAAAGAAACCCTCCTAAATCGAAAGATAGAAGAAGATGTTTTTGGTGTCAAGGACTAGGGCACATTGCATCCGAATGTCCAAATAAGAGGGTTGTCACTTTGGCTGAATTTCAAGCTTCCTTTGAGGAGTTTGAGGGAGAGGACGAAGGGGAGAAGGAGTTAGACTTGAATGAGTCTCTAGAGGAGGTTGAAGAAGGTCCGGATGAAGGGGAACTTTTGGTAATTCGAAGGGCTTTAAGTGGCCTAGCTTCCTAAGATGAGTTTGAGCAAAGAGAATCCATTTTCCATACAAGGTGCACCATAGGTGGCAAAGTTTGCTCCCTTATCATTGATAAGGGGAGTTATGCGAATGTGGCCTCATGATCTATGGTGGACAAACTCAAGCTCTCGGTGACCCCCCACCCAAAGCCATACACCATCCAATGGCTTAACCAAAGCAAAGGTTTGCAAATCTCTACTCGGTGTCTCTTGACTTTAAGCATTGGGAAGACTTACAAAAATGAGATTTGATGCGATATCGTGCCAATGGATGCTTGCCATGTTTTGTTGGGTCGACCATGGCTCTTTGATAGGAGAGTCATGCGTGATGGCCGCATGAATACCTATACCTTCACAAAGAACCACAAAAAGATCACCCTCACTCCACTCAAATCGTCTACCCCTTCAAACCCAAAGAAAACCCACTCACCACCCTCCTAAAGTCCCAAATGTATGAGTATGAACTGTGCAAAGAGTGGATTTTGCAAGGCCAAGAACCGGTTTTCCCTCAAGAGATACCCCATGGCTTGCCACCCAAAAGGTCCATCCAACATAAGATTGACCTCTTTCCCGGTGCCACCCTCCCAAACAAACCGGCCTATAGGATGAACCCCCAAGAAACCCAAGAGATTCAACGCCAAGTTGATGACCTCCTAGCCAAGGGGCTAATCCATGAAAGCGTAAGTCTGTGTGCCGTTCCGGCTCTACTCGTGCCTACGAAAGATGGGAGCATAAGAATGTGTGTTGATAGTAGAGCTATCAACAAGATCATCATCAAGTGCCGGTATCCCATTCCAAGATTAGAGGATTTACTTGATGAGCTTCATGGAGCCACTATCTTCTCCAAGATTGATCTTGGAAGTGGCTACTACCAAATCCGAATCTTTGAAGGGGATGAATGGAAGACAGCGTTCAAAACCAAGGGCGGCCTCTATGAGTGGTTGGTCATGCCATTTGGCTTGACTAATGCACTTAGCACCTTCATGAGACTTATGAATGAGGTGCTTAGACCGATCGTAGGCACGTTTGTCGTTGTGTATTTTGATGACATACTTATGTATAGCCGGGATGAACAAGAGCATGCCGACCACCTCCACCAAGTTTTGCACATTCTGGCCAAAGAGAAGCTTTATGGGAACCTTGAGAAGTGCCATTTCTTCACACCCCAAGTCATCTTCTTGGGTTATGTAGTTTCAGCTCAAGGCATCCATGTGGATAAAGACAAAGTCAAGGCCATCCGCGAATGGCCTACTCCCCCTTCCATGCACCAAGTTCGAAGCTTCCATGGTTTGGCCTCCTTTTATAAGAGATTTGTGAAGGACTTTAGCTCCATTGTCTCCCCCATGGCTGAGGTTCTCAAGGGCAAGACCTTTGAGTGGAATGAACAAGCTCATTCGACCTTTGAAGAAATCAAGAGAAGGCTCATAAGTGCTCCCATACTAGCACTCCCCAGCTTCTCCAAGATCTTTGAGGTGGAGTGTGACGCCTCCGGCATGGGCACAGGGGCTGTTTTGTCCTAAGAGAAGCGGCCAATTGCATTCTTTAGTGAGAAGTTGAATGAAGCCAAGAGAAGGTACTCCACATACGACAAGGAGTTCTATGCGATAGTCCGGGCTTTGGAACATTGGAGACACTACTTAGTTGGAGCCGAATTCATACTACATTCGGGCCATGAGGCCCTCAAGTTCATTCAAGGGCAACATAAGCTCAATCCCCGCCATGCCAAGTGGGTTGAGTACCTCCAAGCTTTCAACTTCATGATACATCACAAGGCTGGCAAGTTGAACAAGAGAGCGGATGCCCTTTCAAGGAGATACTTTCTCCTCTCGGTCCTAGAATCCAAGGTGCTTGGGTTTGAGATTGTCAAAGGGATGTACTCCGATGATGAGGACTTCAAGGAGATCCATGTCAATTATGCTAGCCACCCCCACAGTCTGTTCCACATCCATGAGGGGTTCCTCTTCAAAGGGCCACGACTTTGTATATCCAAGTGTGGGTTTAGGGAATTGCTAATTCAAGAGCTTCATGGTGGTGCTCTATCCGGTCACTTTGGGGTAGAGAAGACTTGCTCAATGCTCAAGGAGCACTATTATTAGTCAAAAATGGCCAAGGATGTAGAGCACTTTATCAAGAGGTGTTCAATTTATCACATGGCTAAGAGCCATGTACTTCCACAAGGCCTTTACTCCCCTTTGCCCGTGCCCTTGGCCCCTTGGGAAGATATTAGTTTGGATTTCATTACGGGCTTGCCGCGGACTCAAAGAAGCAAGGATTCCATCATGATGGTGGTAGATCGATTCTCTAAAATGGCCCACTTTGTCCCTTGTCACACCACCCATGATGCCTCCCACATAGCCAATCTCTACTTCAAGGAGATTGTGAGACTTCATGACATTCCAAGGAGTATGGTTTCGGATAGGGACACTAAGTTCCTTAGTCATTTTTGGCTCACTCTTTGGAGAAAGATGGGGACTCACCTCAAGTTTAGTACCACTTGTCACCCCTAAACCGATGGCCAAACTGAGGTGACTAACCGAACTTTGGGGACCTTGCTTAAGGTCCTTGTGAAGAAGAACATCAAGGCTTGGGATGAACTCCTACCTCATGCAGAGTTTGCTTTCAACCGAGTCCCAAGTAAAGCCACCCACCTTTCCCCATTCCAAGTGGTCTATGGGTATAATCCAAACACTCCCTTGGACCTCACACCCATCCCCACTCGTAGCAAGTTTAGGTGGGAGGCCGAGAAACAAGCCAAAGAAATCAAAGACCTTCATGCTCAAGTTCGGGAGAGGATTGAGAAGTCCAATACCCAAGCCATGCATCAAGCCAACAAGCACAAAAGGGAGGTCCATTTCCAACTGGGGGACTTGGTGTGGATTCACATGAGGAAAGAAAGGTTCCCAAGTAAGCGTAAGTCCAAAATCATACCGAGATCGGATGGCCCCTTTGAGATATTGGAGAAGGTCGGACCTAATGCCTACAAGGTGGACTTACCTGGTGAGTATGGGGTCTCCACCACCTTCAATGTGGCTGACCTCAGCCCATACTTTGAGGAAAATGAAGAAATCCCAAGTTTGAGGTCAAACTCCAACTCACTCGGAGCGGATGATGGGGACCATCCAACCAAACCTTTCATAACCCTTCCCAATGATCCAGCCCCTTTTAGGGAACCCAAGAAGATCAAGGAAGTTCATGCCATGGTCAGAAACCACTTGAACAAAGAAGATGATGGATTGCCCAGATCATACTGAAATTAGCCCGGTTTTGTTTATTTGTTAGAGCAAATTATAGAAGGGGAAATTTCCTGCACGCATCGCCCCCTTAAAGCTTAAGATCTTACCTTTCCAACAAGACCTTTTGCAAAGAATTTGGAGTTCATGTGGTCAGCCAACCAAGCCAAAAACCGAAGACAGTGCACTGCAGGATGCAATCCAGCACAGTCCGAAAGAAGGGTCTGTTTGGTTGACCTACTTTGCTCTAACTTTTATCAAACTTTGGGGCATGAAAAAGAATCTAAATATTTTTCAAATCATGGCCCTAAAGTTGAGCTAAGGGACTAGCTTGTGTTGCTTTTATCCAGCCAAAGTAGGGAAGAAATTCCTTTACCAGGTTTTTAGGTATAACTGGCTGCAACCTTGGGTTTTGGTGCCCCACTTGCACCACTTGCAGATTCAAGGCCCTAAGCTGCTGTACTTAGAGTATTCAGATGCTTGACACCTCAATTTGGAGATCATTAAGCTAATGAGGTGTCAAGGTTAGGCTAAATCTCTTGTTTTATCAACTTGTACTTGTAAGCTAGCTTAGGCTTAGTCATTTAGTTCTAAATCAGCTTGTCAAGCAGCCCTTGGCTGAGTGTGAGGGAAGGAGGGTTTTGCCAATTTGAATACAAAACTTGAGCTTTGTCTCTCTCAAATTCCTAGTTCTATATCTTAAGTGTGGCAACTTAAGTGGTGTCTAGGTCTCTTTATCTCAATTAGGTGGTGATTATGTATCCTAATTGATTTAAAGAGATTGCCCAAGTGTTCAACAAGAGTGGCTGCTTTGGGTTATCTCTTGAAGACACTTGCTCTATCATCTTGTTCTTCTTCTCATTCTCACTTTCCTATCTCCCTCACATCCACTTCCTTGGCAAGTGCAAGGTGAGATACATCAGAAACTGTGGGGATGCAATTTGAAGAGTTATGTTTTAGAGGGGATGCAATTTGAAGAGTTATGTTTTAGAGGGATTTAAATGGTACAAGATATCATTTGAAAGACATATTGGAATTAATATAGATTCTAATTCTGGTAGCTAAAAGAAGGACTCAAATGAAACTACATTCCTCTGGTAGATGAAAATTCAATTTCTGCTTTTCCATAATTTCTATCCTCTTCCCAAATCCCCCCAAAAAACAAAAATAACATAAAGACATAAGGATATCACGAAGTAAGACATTAATAAATATTCTTTTAAAATATTACATTGATACTAATATGAAACTTCCATTAACATCAGTTAATTAGACCTATGTTAAAATATGCCATACGTATTAAGATAAATCCTTTTATATGAATCTTAAAAAACAACATAAACTTGCTATCCTTTATTAGCAAGCAGCATAATGTTTGCACGTATAATTAAGCTACCTATTTAAACAAGAAATTTAACCATCAAGTTCACTTACGTAGGCCATCATGTTCATTATATGTGCTCGTTGATCCCAATAAGTAGAAGTTCTTTTAAAAATTTTATACTGAAGAAGAAAATATTATAATCCAGAAGGCATTGGATCTCGATCATACTAATAGCAAAGTTGTGTAAAGATCTTAGACACCAGTGTTTGTTAACTCCCTGAAAGCACATAAAGACATTTTGAGTGAAAGTATATTTCCAACTTGACTAAACAATTCATGGGATAATCTATGGAATGTTCCTTATTAATAATTGGTGAAATTTCTATTGATAATAATTTTTCTAACTATGGTTGAAAAATGTTTTATGATTCTGATTATGTATATCCCACCTTTCTGGGGATGATTACTTAATTTTGTCTAATTAAGATTATGCTTGATACTTGCCTTTAAATTTTGGAAAGCAATTGCCTCAACAGCACAAAAATGGGAGAGTAGACGTTGAAGAAATCTGCAATCAATTAAAAAGATGTGAAGTAACCATTGCCACAAAACAGAATCAACAAAAATAGGTACTGAACGTCGAAGCTGAAAATGGAAGATTTTCAAGGACCCTGAACTGAAGTTCAAGGCCTTGAACTGAAGCTGATTTTAAGGAAAGCCCAACAGCTAGTTTGCAAGAGCTCCTTCAAGACTTGGCTATAAATATAGAGTTGAATGAAGAGCTAAAGTATAAGAAAAAGCAAGCACTCATTGGCATACTACTTCCTCAAGCATACATTGGCATTCATTTTGTTTAAACTTACTTCCTTTATATTTGAGTTGTATTGTTTAATTTGTATTTGGATAGGATTATAGAATTGAGGGGTCAACTCTACCGAGCCTAGTTGAAGGGTTTAACTTGTGACTTGGAACTTAGAGTAAGGGTACTCTAGAGTTGTGTAATCAATCCTCCTAATTAAAGTTCGGGTTAATCCTAGAGTTAGGGAACTCTAGGTTGGGATTGAGCCTTTTGAGGCCCAGCCTCGTTAACAATCGACTGTGTTTTGTCCCAATTTACTTTTTTGCATTTACATTTCGATTGTTTTGCAACCTTGATTATCACCCTATTCACCGCCCTAGGGTGATCTTATAGTCTTTGATTCTTCAATTGGTATCAAAGCTAGACCCACTACACTTTGACTTTACCGTCAAGTGGGAAATGATCATGGCCACCACCGGAGAAGGATATTATGATCAAGGTCACTCCACTACTAAACCAACTTTATTTAGAGGCATTAATTTTTCTTATTGAAAAAACTTGATGCAGATCTTTATCAAAACTGAAGACTATAAGTTATGGAACATTGTAACCAAGGGACCATATGTTCTAATGACAACCATTGGTGGAAAAAGTGGGACGAAAACTGAGGAACAATATACATAGAAGGATTTTGCTAAACTCTTTAAGAACTTTAAAGCCATGGAAATTTTATATTGTGCTCTTAATGCCAATGAATATAACCGTATTTGTTCTTATGAAACAGCTAAGCAGATTTGCAAGCTGGTTGTGACCTATGAAGGAACGAGTCAAGTGAAAGAAACGAAGATCAACATCCTTGTTCACCAACACGAATTATTCAAAATGCAACTAGACAAGTCTATCAGAGAAATGTTTACATGCTTCACTGACATAACCAATAACCTTAAGTCCTTCGGCAAGTCCTATACAAATGAGGAGATGGTGAGAAAAATTCTTCGATGTCTTCCTAAGAATAAATGAGGTCCTGAGGTCACTGCAATCGAAGAAGCTCAAAACCTCAAGACCTTACCTTTGGATGATCTACTTGGGAAGCTTATGACTCATGAAATTCATCTTAAAGAAGATGAAGAAGTAGATCAAACTAAGAAAGGAGTAGCATTTAAAATTGCAAATGAAGACGTCATATCCTCGGAAGACGAGTTAAGCGAAGAAGATGAAGACTTTATGGCAATGATTGCTAGAGGATTGGAGAAAATGTTTAAGTCAAAAAGATTTGACCCCCAAAAGTTCTATAAGAAGGGATCTTCATCAAAGAAGAATGAGAAATACTCAAAAGGTACACAATTTTCTAATAATAAAATTGAATCTAATATAGGTCCTTGTTTTGGTTGTGGTTTACCAGGACATATTATGAAAAGATTCTCTAGTGTTGTAAAAGAAAGCAGAAAAACATAAACAAAAGGTCAAGCAACAATTCAAGAAAGCAGTGATAGCTGTATGGAGCGATAGCGATTTAAGTGATAGTGGGAATGAATAAGAACAAGTGACAAACCTTTGCTTCATGGTGAATGAAGGTCAAATCCAAAAAGAAGAAATCGAGTATGAAAGCTTGGATGAGGTAGACTATTCTGAATTTCTTGATTACTTTAAAGATGAATTAGCTCAAGCCTTAACCAAATGTATTCAATGTGAGTAAGAGTATTTGTCCAAGATCAAGGCTTTAAAGAAAACAGTCCGTAAGTTGTCCTTTGAAAAAGAAGTTTTACAAAAATCAAATAACAAGTCTCACACAATGATTGAAATTCTTGAAAAAGAAAAGAAAGAAATTCAATCCAAATGTGAAGATCTTGAAAAAGTGATTTTGAAGTTCACCAAAGGACAAGACAGCGGACAAATTACTAGGATCTCAAAGGATGTCCTTTAATAAAGAAGGCATTGGTTATAATCCCTTTAATAAAAAGAAGACATATAAAAACTTCTTTATTCATGAGACATCCAAGAACAAATCCCGCATCACTTGTAATTATTGCTTAAGAGATGGTTATATTTCTTATTCATGTCCCCTTAGAAAACCAAGCACTAAAATGACTCAAGTTTGGGTACCAAAAGGGAAAAGATCATCTAGGATGGTCATGGACAACAAAGGACCCAAATTTAACGTCAAGGCTAGAAAGGTTTGATCTTTTTGTTTTGTAGGTATGCTTAAAGGCTGCTAATGAACTTTGGTATCTTGATAGCAGATACTCAGGGCACATGAGTGGAAATTCATCACTCTTCACTGAAATCAAAAAGAAAAAATATAGAAGCGTTACCTTCGGTAACAATAAAGTCAGTAAGATCATAGGAATTGGTAAGATCGGTAAGAATCCCTCTAACTCCTCACATAACGTATATCTTGTAGATGGATTGAAATTTAATCTCTTGAGTATATCCCAACTATGTGACAAAGGCAATAATGTTATATTCAATTCCTCCAATCGCATTGTACAAAATGTGCATGACGACAATATTGCTTTATACAGGCCTAGAATAGACAATGTCTATACCATCAACTTGAATAGCATTTCATCAAATAAATTATCATGCTTTAAACCATCTCTTGATGATACTTGGTTATGGCGTCAGAGACTAGGTCATGCTAGTATGCACACCATTGAAAAATTATCCAAGCTTGACTTAGTGCCTGGCTTACCTTCATATAAGTTTGAAAGAGATCGTATCCGCAATGCATGTGTAAAAGGAAAACAAGTTCGCAGTTCTTTTAAGCCCAAAAAATTCATTAGTATATCTCGATGTAACACCCCCAGCCCCTAGGGACAAGAGCATTACGTTTTCTTACTTATTACCTAATTTTTGGGGCGAAACGGACAGAGTTTTCCCTAAAAACTGACTGTTTTCAGGCTACAAGCCTTACAATAAACATCTGCAAATCAACGGAAGCGTAAAACATTTAAAGGAAGCTCAACGGCCAAACGTCGGAATTCATAGGTCAACGAGCCACCCGCTTGAAGTACACCAAATAGAACAGTTCATTAATACAGGAAGAGTAAAAGATACAACTCAACGGTCTACACAACCGGAGTACTAGGGTTTACATCCCAAAACACAACTAATTTCGAGTAAAGACATCTAACTAATAAGATGGTTGGCTCACACGGCCATACAGAGCGACTCATAAACAAAATGCATTATATAAGCTAGAAAACTTAGTTTACAACAATTACAAACTAGGAATACGTTATATTACATCGTTAAACTCGTGAACCTACTTCTATTAGCACACATAACTCTTTTTGAACCAGAGGTAAACTTTAACTCCGTATAAGTGGCTTGACTTTCACTTGTCACAAAGGAAACCTAGGAAAAGGAGGAAACAGTAGTGGGACGAGCAACCACACGCTCAGTGAGTGTCCCCCGACCCCTTAAAATCAAAACCGTTGCAGGCAATGATATCTTCAACATTCACATACCATGTATCCATACTTTACTACCATATTAGGCATTCACGAAATTCTTTTGGAAATATCACCAACCATAAACTTCACTTTAAGCACTCAAATACATTTCTAGGTCTCTAAATGACCAAACTTCTTTATTAACAGGCAGTCAAACACTTAAGCAAGTAACGAGGCTAAGCACAGAGACTCTCTTTTTCATAAACATAACTTCTTAGCATTCTATTCGAACTATGCATGAAACCTTATTCATATGAAGTGCACATAAGGTTATCTCTTTTCATGATCATACTTTTCTTGGCATTTCATTCATATGATATGCATAAGACACATACATTTCAAGTCTCGATCAAATCTCATTCATAGAGTATGCATGAAATATGCTTATAAGGCTTTCTTTTCATATTCGTATCTTACTTAGCATTTCATTCATGAGTTATACTTAGAATATGCACATGTCATATATAGGAAGCTTTCTTGCTTTTTACTGAAAACACTTCATTTAGCCTCTTGAGTCTCATAAAAACTCTACTCTTAGCCTCTTGAGGCTCATATTCTTTAAAAGAATCTCTTTCATCTTGGTCTCATAATGACCCTTAAAAAATTTTCTTTCTGAAATACTTAAAAAGGCGAAATGCCAACTGCTTTTCTTACTTATTAGGAAATTACACTGGGCATAAGATCATCATAATATACAGATTGGGTGAGATATATTCTCAACACCTAGTGAGAATATCGCTCACGCTAAGCTCTTACTCTCGGGATGGCAACTAACTTTTGGACCTTAACCCTTGTCAGGGTCTCTAGGGCTTCCCACTACTGGGGTACTCCCTAGGCTAGGGATTCTCCCGTTCAAGCAGGTTTAGTCCCATCTATTGTCCCTATGCACAATATGTTAGCCAACTTAAAGTGTATCGGCCATAACGGCTAATAGTTTTCTGCCTCTCACAGCGAAATTCTTTTCATACATCGCACGTTCTTTTTAATCAAATTCTTTAGGAATTCCCTTGTTCAAGCGAGTTCACTCCTAAAACGAAGTTCGTATAGCTAAAATAGGCCATTGATTGCTAATAGTCATGGCTACTATTGTTTTGAAACACGAAAAACATCCTTTTTCAAAACAATACCTTCACACGCATAATGCATCTTATTAACACAAAAAGGGGAGGGATGCACCCATAATACATTCAAGCATTTCATAATCATTTCAACACAATAAGCCACACATGGCTTTGCAATCTACACGATTGCGGTCAATTCATAACCCAGGCTCCCTCCTCACTAGCACCGTACTGCAAAGAACCTCGAACCACTCATAGTTCTACCTCAAATCATCCAACTACCATCTCGGTTTCAATTTCACAATCTAGCATCCTAATCATTATGATATGCTAAAAAGCGATACATAAACTTATGCAACTTAACAATGCTTAACTTACCGAATAAACAACTACCAATTAGCTGTGCACTATAGCCAACAGTTATAACCATACACACAGACATATATATATATATAGGCATTCATATGACCTTAACTTGAAACGGACGTTTAGTAAACTCAGTTAAACTAACTAAGCATGGAACACGATTACATTCATGTATTGCAGTTAAGGGGGCTAAACATACTCAGTTCGTCGTTCAAATGTTATTTCCGAAGCAATTTGATAAGCATAATTCAACTAAATAGATAAGTATTGATTCGGAGCGTCATTCGTTGTCTCGAAGTTACATTTCAAGCCTATTTAAGTTATTTAAGCATAATACGATTCTAAACGTTTGTTTATTACATCGAATTCATTAATCGAATCTAATTAAGCCACTTAAACATAATACGATTCAAAGCATTCGTTTAGTACATCGAAGTTACCATTCAAGCCTAATGAAGCCATTTAAGCATAATTCAAGTAAATAGAAAAGTATCGATTCGAGGCGTTCATTCATTGTTTTGAGGTTACATTTCAAGCCTAATTAAGCTATTTAAGCATAATACGATTCTAGATGTTTGTTTATTACATTGAAGTTACTATTCAAGTCAACTTTTTCGGCATGCATTAACTAAATTCACTTGAATCAAATCTAAACATGGATAACTCATTTCGAACTGAACTTTCAAGTATGTATTAACTGAATCCACTTGAATCGAATCTAAACATGCATAACTCATTTCGAACAGAACTTTCAGGCATGTATTAACTAAATTCACTTGAATCGAATCTAAACATGCGTAACTCATTTTGAACTATGTTTTCGGCCGTGAACTAACTAAACTAACATGTATCGACTCAAGCCACTTACGAGTATTAATCAACTAAACTAACATTTAACGATTCAAAGTCATTTTCAGGCATAAACTAACTAAACTTAGCATGCATCGCAACTTAAAGGGTTAAAATGATTTCGAAACTACTAATACTTAGGAGGCGAGAAATGCCCACTTGGACTCCAAGTTAGAGGACTCGATTTAGGGATTGTCAGAACCGATTTGGTTGCATGAAACCAAAAACTCGACCCTTGCTGCAATCATGCTCCAGACCCACGCAATTCGGATCCCAATTGACCAGAACCTCGCTCACTAACTCGAATTTGTGATGGTTGGTGTTTCTAAACCCGACCTTGCAGCCCTCTGTCTCCATCTCTCTCTATGTCGTGGTGGCTGCCATGTAGATAGGGCGGTTACCAGTGTCACTCCGCCGTCAGGCCGCCGTCTGGGTTGCCTTGCTGGCCCCAATTCTCTTTCCCATCTCACTCCCTCTCGACCGCTCGGTAGCTCTCTCCCTCTCCCTGATTGTGGTGGCTGCGGTGCTAGGTCGGTCGCCCGTGCGCCGCCATGGTCGCCGGTGCCCCCTCTTTCTTCCTCCTTCGCTTAGCCTCTCTTCCCCCCCGTGCATTGGTCATAGGGCTGGGGTCTGAACCCCCCTGGTCGTGCATGTGGCTGAAGAAGGGGGCTTTGGCCCCCTTTTGTCCTCTTTTTTTTTTTGTTCTTTATTTTGCTTGTTTAATCTCACCTGATGAAACCGATCCCGATGCTAATTAGTCTATTCTCGTTCAATCACAACTTCGTACTCTAAACCTGAATCAATCGCATGACCTTCTGTTAATTACGCGTTTCCAAATACATCTAGGTTTGATTTAAGAAACAACAAACTAATTCTAAGTTTGACAACCTAATCGCATTCGGGAAACGACTAAATGAATCGAATAATGACTACATTAAACTATTGACATAATTTAAGGGCATAAATAGCACAAATTAACTTTAAAATCGAAAATAGCAATAATAATTCTTTTTAATAAAATTATCGCTCACATAAGTACATCGATAATAATTTAACTCGTATAATTAATAAAATACGATTTTATAATGCAAAAAGCAAGACAGGCAGGTTAGCCTAAAAACAAAGAAGGCGGGTCTTACAGTCTTCCCCCCTTAAAAGAATTTCGTCCTTTAAATTCTAAACCTAAGTTTGGTCTAGAATGTACGTACACAACTATGATCTACGCAATAGGTTTCTAGAAGGTCTCATTTTGCAGACACTACTTCTTTTAAATCGAAAGAAAATGGCTTATGGTATCGAGTCTCCTCCTCGCCAATCCTCTTCAAGCGTCTACTCACTCTATTTAGGCGCCGAGGGCAAATTGCATTGAAGAGGGGCAAATGAGTTGGCATGGATAACCATATCAAGCTTATTTCAAATGAACATCATCTTAAATTTTTTTTTTTAAGCAACATTAGAATCGCAACGACTACTCTACACTAACACAACAACACGAGCGGACATTTAACGGATTTTCATGTATGGCAACTTAAACATAATAATTCGAGGTCATATCAAGGCAGTCAACTTAACTAAGTTCATTCTAAAACATGAAGAAATCGAATTATTTCAAAATCAAGTCAGTCAACCAAGGCTTCCGTATCACAGCAAAGTAGCAAGGACACCAAGGTGGCAAGGACATAGGTTAACTCAGCATCTGAAAGACTAATATTTATGAGCGACATCAATCACTGTTATAAGGATCTAACCTGTACATCACTGAAGGCAATTCATGGTGCTATCAATTAGCAAGCATGAAAGAACTTGGAAGAAAAATGGCATGCTAAGAATGCAGGCTGATGGGCAGTGGGGGTTCAGTATGTTACTTGTAAGCACGTTGTTTCGAGTGGAGATCGCCCGCCGGGACTAGTATTTTCATGGGGGAAGGAAGGCTTCTAAGTACTTAATTTACATGCATATATTTTCAAAACAGTTGCTCAAGCATGTGAGTTACAGGGCATAGTACAACAAGCAACATGGGAGTTAGTAAAGGAATTACTCAAGAGCTCCTGAGCTTATGTCTCATGTTAGAACTACAATAAACTAAACAAAAGATTTCCGGCCAGAGTGTGTAGCTGAAAGGATAAAAAGTAGATGAGATAATCACAATAGCATAGCTAATGGAAAGTTTAACCATAGGGTCTTCATAGAGAACTGATTATCTCAACTTACTGAGAACATCCAAGTAAGATGACATGGCCATAGACATGAATGTACACCCTTTTGCACCCTTATAAGAATATCACAAATATATAATGCAACACAACCAACCACACCAGATCATGCATATTTCACAATTCGACGATCAAGTGATGTATAGACTCCAATGCGACCACAAGCACCCCTAGCACATTATCGTGTCACATGAACTAGATGGACAATCATATGTTCACGCAAATGTAGGTCCCTAAGATCGCAAACTATTATTATGCAGAACAGCAGCATGACAATACTGCGACCCAAAACAAAAACAACCCCATGATACTAATGGAAATAAGTAAGTCAGCTAATAAAATAAAATACACTCTAAGGTTTCCCGATGAAGTTTATCACGTAATATATGGTACAAGACAGCACGATCATGTCATGCCATGATGCTTGGATCAATCATGCTAATGGTCATGTTATACAACTCACACACCAAATTTAGAATAAAGAATTTAAATATGACCTTGGATACATTATCATGCTTCCCTCCTAAAACATGAAATATATAAAGGTGAACACATGCGAATGCAGCCTCTTACAGTCATTACATCATGCATTAATTACATGTGTATACAACCACTCAAGCTATACCATAAGATAATAAAATTCATGGAGTGTAAACAATGGCTCAGAGATCATACTATTTGACAAATCACACAAGTTAAATTGTTCGACTAATTCAGCCACATGCCTGACCAAACTTAAGCTAAGCAAACACCATGAAGTGCATTTACTAAATAATTCGTTGACAAAACACATTAATGACTATTTACTAACAAGTCCAAAGTAACTATATAAGCTCCTATGAGCTTAGCACTACACGTATGCCACGTTGATACTCGAAGACACCTAAATTTATTCATTATCACGTAAGAATGTACCTATATGACCATACGTAAATGCAAACCCTAGGTTGCAACCTATAGTAAAAGGATAAGTCTTGGGTCTATGCCTTATGGGCCTATATGCTTATGTTGCGCTACTCTGATCAATCAAATAAGGGCAAGAATATATGAATATAGGTTTCTATGGTTGTCCCATCATGCTTCAAACACGGGCGCATGCAGTTATTTAGCTATATTATGAAATTATAGAAGTCGCGGAATGCAAATAATGAGTCAGGGGTCATGTCATGCTATGAATTACAAAATTTATATTACCTAAACAACCAAGTCATATAATAAACCAACTTAAGCCAAACAAACATCAAGAAGTGCAATAACTTATTCATAAAACACATAATTGGTCATGGACACATCAAGCAGTGAATGCATCTTAACAAGTAAGTATTCAATACATCTAGTTACACATAGAAGCTTATGCTCATAGAACATGGCATGAACACCATTGTAAAGCAAATGCAAGTCTACAGACGCAACAGCAAGGCCTAACTATGGAATTAGAAAGGTCTTTTATGCAAAAGAAAAACCTGAACTCACTATTTAAGAAGGATCTCAACTTTCAAGGTCTCTATGTTTCGAAAGGATAATGGCTTAACTGCTTCTAGCTCATTCCCTACCAACCATTGAGTGCATCTGCTGACTCCATTATGGGGCTCGAGGAGTAAATCGTACTTTAGGGGCAAAGATGAGCTTACAGTTAAGGCTTTCCAATCATTCGATTTCAAATCATATGTTCTTTAAACTTTCAATTGAGCTAAGACTTAACTTATTCAAGAAAATACGAGCTACTCGGCCTACAACTTAGTAAATGGTTCTTTCATCCAACCATTCAGCTCACTCGAGCTGCACCTAACTAAGTAAACGTGCTAACATTCCCACAAAACTCACATTTGCACACAAGACAGGCATGTATCACGTCATCGTGAACGCGTTCCTAGGCAACTATATGAAATGCAAGACTCAGGTCCTGGCCCATGGTCGCAGGAACATACTCTGACACCATCAATGCAACACCTCCAGCCCCTAGGGTCGAGAGCGTTACGTTTTCTTACTTATTACCTAATTTCTGGGGCGAAACGGATAGAGTTTCCTCTAAAAACTAACCGTTTCGAGGCTACAAGCTTTACAATAAACCCCTACAAATCAATGGAAGCGCAAAACATTTAAAAGAAGCTCAACGGCTACACGCCGGAGTTTATAGCTCAACGACCAACCCACTCGGAGTACACCAAACAGAATAGTTTATTAATACAGGAAGAGTCAAAGATACAACTCAACGATCTACACAACTGGAGTACTGGGGTTTACATCCCAAAACACAGCTAATTTCGAGTAAAGATATCTAACTAATCAGATGGTTGGCTCACACGGCCATACAGAGCGACTCATAAACAATGTGCATTATATGAGCTAGAAAATTTAGTTTACAACAATTAAAAACTAAGAATACATTATGTTACATCGTTAAACTCGTGAACCTACTTCTATTAGCGCACATAACTCTTTTTGAACCAAGGGTAAACTTCAACTCCGCATAAGTGGCTTGACTTTCACTTGTCACAAAGGAAACCTGGGGAAAAGGGGGAAAGAGCAGTGGGATGAGCAACCACACGCTCGGTGAGTGCCCCTCGACCCCTTTAAAACTAAAACTATAGCAGGCGACAATATCTTTAATAGTCACGTACCACATATCCATACTTTACTACCATATTAGGCATTCATGAAATTCTTTTGGAAATATTACTAACCATAAACTCCACTTTAAGCACTCAAACACATTTCTAGGTCTCTAAATGACCAAACTTCGTTACTAACAGGCAGTCAAACACTTAAGCAAGCAACAAGGCTAAGCACAGAGACTCTCTTTTTCATAAACATAAGTTCTTAGCATTCTATTCGAACTATGCATGAAACCTTATTCATGTGAAGTGCATATAAGGTTATCTCTTTTCATGATCATACTTTTCTTGGCATTTCATTCATATGATATGCATAAGACACACATATTTCTAGTCTCAATCAAATCTCATTCATAGAGTATGCATGAAATATGCTCATAAGGCTTTCTTTTCATATTCGTAACTTACTTAGCATCTGATTCATGAGTTATACTTTAAATATGCACACGTCATAGACCGGAAGCTTTCTTTCTTTTTACTGAAAACACTTCGTTTAGCCGCTTGAGGCTCATAAAAACTCTTCTCTTAGCCTCTTGAGGCTCATATTCTTTAAAAGAATCTCTTTCATCTTGGCCTCATAATGACCCTTAGAAAATTTTCTTTCTAAAATACATAAAAATGCGAAACGTCAACTGCTTTTTTTACTTATTAGGAAATTACTCTGGGCATAAGATTATCATAATGTGCGGATTGGGTGCGATCTATTCTCAACCCCTAATAAGACTATCGCTCACCCTAAGCTCTTACGCCCGGGATGACAACTAACTTTTGGACCTCAACCCTCGTCCGGGTCTCTAGGGCTTCCCATTGCTGGGATACCCCCTAGGCTAGGGACTCCTCCGTTCAAGTAGGTTCACTCCCATCTATTGTCCCTATGTACAATATCTTAGCAGATTTAAAGCGTATCGGCTATAACGGATAATAATTTTGCTGCCTCTCACTGCGAAATTCTTTTCATACATCGCGCTTTCTTTTTAATCTAATTCTTTAGGATTTCCCCCGTTCAAGCGAGTTTGTTGATTATATTTAGTTTTGATGATAACAAATCCAAGAGTAACATATTTGTCTAAGTAATGTTGTTCCAAACAAGCTCTCCAAACAGGGCCTAATACACCGTTGTTCCTACACCGCTGTTTGTGATATTTTATTAATCTGGTGGCTAAATATTGAGAACAAGTCTTAGGAACAGGTTCCGAGCTTCAGTGACACAAGATCAACAAACAACACATATGGTTTAAGTCTTGAGGAACATTCAGCTACACAAGATCACCCAAGGAATCAAGATGACCAAGGTGTTTTGGAGCAGCATATTCACTCTTGACAAGACAACTAATTCTTACAAGGAGTCTTGGTTAATTTAGTTTTTATCTTGTAGACTCTTGTTAATATGCCAATATTGAAAGTATCATTTTTAGCACTTCTTGAAAACGGTTTTCAAAAAGTTGCTTTGGGACACCATTTCCAAACAACCCTGCAAACAGGGTGCCTAGGGTGTTTTCAAAAACTACAGCAGCTACATCAGTCTTATCTGGATATTTGCTTCGGTTGGCTGCCAGATCTAAAAAGATTTGCTTTGAATTTGAAAAAAAAAATAATTGCAAAACCGTTTTTGCTAAAGATTTCTCTTGAAAGATTCTTATCCCTTATTTTTAGGTCTTGATTGAATTTGGGATAAATCAAGATTTTATCCTTTTCAAGCTAGATTACTCGGGCAAGATATTTTAAGAAAATCTTCTCTCCTCTCTTAGCCGTTGGAAATCTTTGGTGAATCTTCTAAGCGACTAAAAATAGAGGATTTTCCCTATCTTTTGAAAAGAATAGCCGTTGGGTTGTGCGTTTAAATATTGAAATTCTCTCTCCCATTTGACAATCCGGTTTTTACAAAGAAGTAAGAGATTTTTAGAGCTGAATTTCAAAGAGAAAAACCGTGAGAAGATTGTGCTTAACTGAGCTTTCAATTTCTTGGCATAATAGGACTTCATTGTACCTTACATCTGCTTAAGTCAGAAGCACCCCAGTAAGGTGTTTTGTACCCCTGTTCTCAGAACAGAAAGTGAGTGAGTGTGTCCTCAGTCGTGTGGACTTTGGACGTGTCCTATCTGGTGAGATTGGACGTGGTGTAACCTGTCTTAGGGAAGAAGGTTACGTGGGTTACAAGTTGTAACAAGGAGTGTTGCTTTTGTAACGTTTTCAGCCCGTTAGTGAAGTGGTTAAATCCTACACGAGGTAGGTCGTGGTTTTTCACACCTCAGTTGGGCTAGAGGTGTTTTCCACGTAAAAATTGTGTGTGCTTTATTTCCGCATTTATTACTTTGAATTTCGCTACTGAATCAATTGAGAACAACCGCTACAAACAAGGCGTAAGGTTGTTTGTGATTTACAAACAATCTCTGCAATCAAGTGCTACGGTTGTTTGTCAGTTATTAGGCGAAAATCGACCACCACAATTCACCCCCCTCTTGTGGTTGTGTACTCTTGGAATTCAACAAGTGGTATCAGAGCGGGTTCTCTCAAAAGGGCTAACACCTTGAGAGATTCTGAAGATGAGTACACCACAAGGAATCCTTGAAGGGTAATCCATTACTCGTCCACCCTATTTCAACGGCCAACATTATAGTTGGTGGAAGAATAGGATGGAGAACTATATTCAGGCAGAAGATTATGAATTATGGATGCTCATCAAGAACGGGCCCCTTGTTCCCACCAAGGTGCTTGAAGATGGTAAGAAGGTTCCCAAGGAACCTATAGAGTTTGATGCTGAAGACTATAAGAAAATGGAACAGAATGCCAAGGCCAAGAAGCTATTATATTTTGGCCTAGGTCCAGATGAATATACACGTATCTCGGAGTGTGAGTCAGCTCAGGAGATATGGAATGCCCTCCAAGTAGCTCATGAAGGAACAAGTCAAGTCAAACAATCACGTATTGAGCTACTCATGAGGCAATATGAGTTGTTTGATATGGGTGATCGTGAGAACGTGATGGATATGTACACACGCTTCACCCACATAACAAACGAGCTAAAATCCCTGGGAAAATCCTTCACCACAGAAGAGCTGGTGAGGAAGATTCTAAGGATTTTGCCTCGGTCTTGGGAAGCGAAGGTGACAGCCATCCAAGAAGCTAAAGACATGAACAAGATCACCCTCGACGAGTTGATTGGCAATCTTCAAACCTATGAACTCAGAAAGAACTCACAACAAAAAGAGGAGCAGAAGAAGGATCGTGGGCTTGCCTTGAAAGCACAAGAGGATGATGACTCTGACCTTGAGGATGAAGAGATGGCCTTAATGACAAGAAAGTTCAAGAAATTCCTCAAAAAGGTCAAAGAAAACAGCAAAAGAAAAGACTTCAGTAAGTCCAGAAACACCCCCCGAGAACAGTTCACAGGGTGTTTCAAGTGTGGCAAACCAGATCACATTGTGAAGAACTGTCCACTACTTCGAGAAGAGCAAGAGCAAGAACACCCCAGGAAACAAGGTAGAAAACAAGCTGCAAGCAGTTCTGGGAGGCGATTCTCGAAGGCCATGCTTGCTGCCTGGGGAGATTCCTCTGAGGATGAAGGTGAGTCTGAAACTGATGAAGGTGCTGTAGCTCTCATGGCACAAAGTGACACGGATTCAGATGATGAATCAACAAACAGTCTTACTGATCTCAAGAACAAGGTACGTGGTCTCAATAAAGCAACTCTCGAAGAACTTTTGTATACCTTGATGGATACTTGTGCTGAATTGAAACGAGATGTCCGAGACCTAGAACTAGAAAATGAGATCCTTAAAAATGAAAAACTGGGCTTACATGAAAATATTAATACGCTCAAAGAAAACCTCTTTATAAAAGAAGGAGATTATTCTCGAATGGAGGAAAAACTCTTTGAGGTGGAAGGAATGGTTGAGTCCTTGCTCAGGGAGAACAAGGGTTTGCATGCTAATATAGAAAAACTGGAAACCGAGCTTATCACAACCAAGCGCTGGAACAAGTCCTCACAAGCCCTTGATTGGTTAAACACTCACCACAGTCGAAACAAAAAAGGGACTTGGATATAAGCCTAAACGAACAGTTTACCCAATTCATAGAAAGTATGTGGGATTACCTGAAAACATTGTTTGCTTTCATTGTGGTAAAACTGGTCACTATCGATATTCATGTCCTCTGAGAAGATATGTCATTGAAAAAAATGAAAGGTATGTGAAACAAATCTGGATTAGAAAAGATGAGCTTTACTTGTCTAAAAGAATGGGACCCAAGTGGATCTGGGTCCCCAAAACTAACCTGTGATTTGTTTTGCAGGCTGAAGTGAGAGAGAATAACCCCACAAACAACCCAGCAAACAGGGTAAGAAACACCCTGTCAAACAGATCAGAAAACAACCTTGAAAACAGGCAGCTGTGGTATGTTGATAGTGGGTGTTCGCGGCATATGACTGGAGAAAAATCAAACTTTCTCTCACTTACAGCTTCAACCGGTGGGAGCGTGGCTTTTGGCAATGGCAAGTCTGGGACAATTGTCGGTGTAGGTAGCATTGGTAAAACTCTCTCCCACTCAATTGATAATGTGCACTTAGTTGATGGTTTAAAGCATAATTTACTAAGTGTGTCCCAACTGTGTGACAAGAACAACCTAGTGGTGTTCTCACGAACACATTGCTTGGTTATCAATATCAACACAGGAGATGTCGTATTAAGGGGGAAGCGACACAAAAATGTTTACAAAGTATGTATTTCCACTCTTCCCCAAAACAACGTGACTTGTTTGAGTGCTGTGCATGATGACATAATGCTCTGGCACAAGAGACTAGGTCATGCAAGCCTTACTCTTTTAAACAAACTTGTTTCAAAAGACCTGGTTATTGGACTACCTTCCATCAAATTTAATGATGACAAGGTATGTGAAGCTTGTGCAAAAGGCAAACAAGTCAGATCTTCTTTTAAATCGAAAAAATGTGTAAGCACTACCCGACCTCTAGAATTATTACACATTGATTTGTGTGGTCCCATGAGGATAACTAGTAGAGGTGGGAAAAAGTATGTGCTTGTTGTAGTGGATGATTACTCTCAATTTACTTGGACCTTGTTTTTGGCATCCAAAGATGAAACCTTTGAGAATTTTATTGCCCTTCTCAAAAAGGTTGAAAAGGGAGTAGGACACTCCTTAATTAGCTTGAGATCTGATCATGGAACTGAGTTTGAAAATGCAAGTTTTATCAACTATTGTAATGACATGGTGTTGATCATAACTTCTCGGCTCCAAGAACACCCCAACAAAATGGGGTGGTTGAGCGCAAAAATCGCACCCTGGAAGACATGACCAGAACAATGCTTATTGCTAGTGGTCTTCCTAGGTATTTCTGGGCAGAAGCATTAAACGCCTCATGTTACATTATAAATAGATGCATGATCAGACCCATTTTGAACAAAACTCCTTATGAACTTTTCAAGGGCAGAAAACCCAATATTACGCGCCTAAGAACATTTGGTTGTAGGCGTTTTGTGCATAATAATGGGAAGGATGCCTTAGGAAAGTTTGACCCTAGGAGTGATGAGGCAATATTTATTGGCTATTCTTCTCACAGCAAGGCATACAAAGTCTTTAACAAAAGGACCTTGTGTGTTGAGGAAAGTGTGCATGTGCTTTTTAATGAATCTAACTTGTTGAGTGAGAATGATGCACAGGAAGATGAACTTGAATTAGGTCTTGTTCGAAAAGAAGTGTTGCTCCAAGATAAACGAGGTAAGAACACCATGGAGAAAACAACTCCTGAAGGTGTTCCTCAGAACAGCAGGCAAGGTGAACACCAAACAGGGGGAAACACCGTTGAAACCTGTTCGGGACCATGTTCTTCAGGAACAGGCTTACAAACAGGTGCAGAAATAGGCTCAGGAGATGATTGTAAGCTTGATATTACGACTAGAGTAGAGCATGGGTCTGTGGATCCTCTTACTCCACGACCATGGAAGTACCATAGTTCGCACCCCTTGATCAAATTCTGTCTGATATTAACAGTGGAGTGCAAACTAGGTCTAAGCTTAAGAATTTCTGTGCTTTCTATGCTTTTCTCTCTAATATTGAGCCAAAGAGTGTGAATGAAGTTCTTGCAGATTCAGATTGGGTCACGGTAATGCAAGAAGAGCTCCATCAATTTGAAAAAAACAAAGTATGGTACCTTGTACCTAAACCTGCAGAGAGAACAATCATTGGAACCAAGTGGGTGTTCCGAAACAAACTGGATGAGTCAGGAACAGTCACTAGGAACAAGGCACGGCTGGTTGTTCAAGGGTATAATCAAGAAGAAGGGATCGATTATGAAGAAACCTTTGCACCAGTTGCTAGAATTGAGGCTATTCGAATCTTAATAGCCTTTGCAGGTCATATGGAAATCAAGCTATATCAAATGGACGTGAAAAGTGCATTCCTCAACGGATACCTTAAAGAAGAGGTGTATGTCAAACAACCCCCTGGTTTTGAAAACAGTGAATTTCCTAACCATGTTTTCAAACTTGACAAAGCTCTTTATGGCCTAAAACAAGCTCCTAGAGCTTGGTACGAACGGTTGTCAAGTTTTTTAATTGAAAATGATTTTAGAAGAGGTAAGGTAGACAATACCTTGTTTCTAAAATCTAAGGGGGAACATTTATTGATTGTCCAAATATATGTTGATGACATTATATTTGGTGCAACTCATCATGATTTATGCAATGAATTTTCAAATATGATGAGGAGTGAGTTTGAGATGAGCATGATAGGTGAGCTTAACTTTTTCTTAGGCTTACAAATCAAGCAAACTCCAAACGGCACCATGATCCATCAACAAAAGTATATCAAGGAGCTACTTAAGCGTTTTGGGATGGAGTTGGCCAAACCCGTAGACACTCCTATTTCTCCTTCAACCAGGTTGGTTATGGATGATGGGAGTCCCTCAGTTGAGGAGAAACTCTATAGGGGCATGATTGGGTCACTCCTATACCTAACAGCTAGTAGACCAGATATTGTTTTTAGTGTTGGTTTATGTGCCCGTTTTCAGTCTAATCCTAACGAAACTCATCTTAAGGCTGTGAAACGGATACTAAGATATTTGAAATATACATCCAATTTAGCCTTATGGTATCCTAGAGGTTGCAATTTTGATCTTGTTGGATATGCTGATGCTGACTATGCTGGATTCCTAGTTGATAGAAAGAGTACCTCAGGTATGGCTCACTTTCTTGGACCTTGTTTGGTATCTTGGGCTACCAAGAAGCAACATTCAGTTGCCATGTCCACAGCAGAAGCTGAATATGTTGCAGCAGCTTCATGTTGTGCTCAACTGTTGTGGATAAGGCAACAGCTTAAGGACTTTTGTGTTGACACTGGATGCATTCCTATTTTTTGTGATAACACAAGTGCAATTAACATTGCCAAAAATCCATGTCAACATAAAAGAACAAAGCATATTGACATTCGACATCATTTCTTGAGAGATAATGTTGAAAAGGGTTTAATCTCTATGAATTTTTGCACAACGGAAAATCAAATTGCTGATATATTCACTAAGGCACTAGCTAGAGATCAATTTGAGAGAAATAGACTGGAACTAGGGTTGGTGAGAACACCCTGAGATACCTATTTCCAGAACATGAACTGGGTTTGGTAAGATCAACCTTTACACCCTGTTCTCTCCCCCTGTTTGCAAATCTTATTAACAACGGATGTGATTGCATACACTCGAATTGCGTGCATTTTGTCTCTACTTATCCACTTAGTGCAGCATAAGGGGATGTACTGGAGCCGCCTTAATACCATTAAGTCCAATCAAGATCAGACGGCAAAGAACAGGCATAACGAAGAGAACAGGTACGCCCCTTGGTTGCTCGATGTGTTTTCTTTCCTTCCTAAGGCACAAGCTTTTAATGCTCACACCCGTTGCAAACCGAGAAATCTTCCAAAGATTTTGGGTGCTCTCTCTCTCTCTCTTTATATGCCCTGTTCTCAGTTCTGCAGTTCATCTCGCACACAAGCAAAACCTGAAAACCCTGTAAAAACCTTAAACCCTAATCTCTCTCTTCTAGCAACAATGGCTCCCAACAACTCCTCTCAATCAAAAGCCCTCGTTCTTGCGTTCTCAATCCCTGCTCCCCCTCGCCCAATCGTGTACAAGCCTTTCAAATTCCTGAAAAGCTTGTCCCTATAATCAGTGGGAATGGGGATGGATGATATTCCCTTCGAGTGTGGAAGGGAATTGGTGTTCCTTGTAGGGACAATTGCTTGTCCCATTAAAGTCGAGTCAGAGGGCAATGCTCGCCTCAAGGATGAGCTCTCAGCTGTCAAGGCTGCTCTTGCTGAGGAGCAAGCCCTCTCCGTTAAACGCCATGAGGAATTGCTTGCCCTTCTCTCCACTCTTGCCCTTAGCATTCCTCCTCTGCAAACGAGACCACCCCCTGCAACCTGATTCTCTAGGCTGTTCTCTTGTCTCCTCCCATCTTCGTTTTTGGCATTGTACTGTTTTAATGCAATATCTCCTTAATGATGCTTCTTGCACCTTATGCTCTATATTTCTTTTCTTGCATTCATACTGTTGTTTATGCTTTTTAATGATGCCAAAAGGGGAATAAGACCATATAAATAAAACCATATGACGTGCTCTATGACCTAGCACCTAGAGGATCCCTATCAGCATTAAACGTTGTTAAGCTTTTTAATTTTGTCAATATGGTCACTTGGTTTGTCATCATCAAAAAGGGGGAATTTGTTGATTATATTTAGTTTTGATGATAACAAATCCAAGAGTAACATATTTGTCTAAGTAATGTTATTCCAAACAAGCTCTCCAAACAGGGCCTAATACACCGTTGTTCCTACACCGCTGTTTGTGATATTTTATTAACCTGGTGGCTAAATGTTGAGAACAAGTCTTAGGAACAGGTTCCGAGCTTCAGTGACACAAGATCAGCAAACAACACATATGGTTTAAGTCTTGAGGAACATTTAGCTACACAAGATCACCCAAGGAATCAAGGTGACCAAGGTGTTTTGGAGCAGCATGTTCACTCTTGACAAAACAACTAATTCTTACAAGGAGTCTTGGTTAATTTAGTTTTTATCTTTTAGACGCTTGTTAATATGCCAATCTTGAAAGTATCATTTTTAGCACTTCTTGAAAACGGTTTTCGAAAAGTTGCTTTGGGACACCATTTCCAAACAACCCTGCAAATAGGGTGCCTAGGGTGTTCTCAAAAACTACAGCAGCTACATCAGTCTTATCTGGAAATTTGCTTCGGTTGGCTGCCAGATCTAAAAAGATTTGTTTTGAATTTGAAAAAAAAAAAAATTGCAAAACCGTTTTTGCTAAAGATTTCTCTTGAAAGATTCTTATCCCTTATTTTTAGGTCTTGATTGAATTTGGGATAAATCAAGATTTTATCCTTTTCAAGCTAGATTACTCGGCCAAGATATTTTAAGAAAATCTTCTCTCCTCTCTTAGCCGTTGGAAATCTTTGGTGAATCTTCTAAGCGACTAAAAATAGAGGATTTTCCCTATCTTTTGAAAAGAATAGCCGTTGGGTTGTGCGTTTAAATATTGAAATTCTCTCTCCCATTTGACAATCCGGTTTTTACAAAGAAGTAAGAGATTTTTAGAGCTGAATTTCAAAGAGAAAAACCGTGAGAAGATTGTGCTTAACTGAGCTTTCAATTTCTTGGCATAATAGGACTTCATTGTACCTTACATCTGCTTAAGTCAGAAGCACCCCAGTAAGGTGTTTTGTACCCCTGTTCTCAGAACAGAAAGTGAGTGAGTGTGTCCTCAGTCGTGTGGACTTTGGACGTGTCCTATCTGGTGAGATTGGACGTGGTGTAACCTGTCTTAGGGAAGAAGGTTACGTGGGTTACAAGTTGTAACAAGGAGTGTTGCTTTTGTAACGTTTTCAGCCCGTTAGTGAAGTGGTTAAATCCTACACGAGGTAGGTCGTGGTTTTTCACACCTCAGTTGGGCTAGAGGTGTTTTCCACGAAAAAATTATGTGTGCTTTATTTCCGTATTTATTACTTTGAATTTCGCTACTGAATCAATTGAGAACAATCGCTACAGACAAGGCGTGAGGTTGTTTGTGATTTACAAACAATCTCTACAATCAAGTGCTACGGTTGTTTGTCAGTTATTAGGCGAAAATCGACCACCACAATTCGCCCCCCTCTTGTGG
Source organism: Carnegiea gigantea (assembly GCA_029747015.1). Classification (NCBI taxonomy): domain Eukaryota; kingdom Viridiplantae; phylum Streptophyta; class Magnoliopsida; order Caryophyllales; family Cactaceae; genus Carnegiea; species Carnegiea gigantea. The sequence goes on along the minus strand of JAKOGI010003657.1, from coordinate 13,098 downwards.
TTGTGTACTCTTGGAATTCAACAGAGTTCACTCCCAAAACGAAGTTCGTATAGCTAAAATAGGCTATTGATTGCTAATAGTCATAGCTACTATTGTTTTGAAACACGAAAAACATCCTTTTCCAAAATAATACCTTCACACGCATAATGCATCTTATTAACACAAAAAGGGGAGCGATGCACACATAATACATTCAAGCACTTCATAATCATTTCAACATAATGAGCTACACATGGTCTCGCAATCCACACGATTGCGGTTAATTCACAACCCAAGCTCCCTCCTCACTAGCACCGTACTGCAAAGAACCTTGAACCACTCATAGTTCTACCTCAAACCATCCAACTACCATCTCGGTTTCAATTTCACAGTCTAGCATCCTAATCATTATGATATACTGAAAAGCGATGCATAAACTTACGCAACTTACCAGTGCTTAACTTACCGAATAAACAACTAACAATTAGCAGTGCGCTGCAACCAACGGTCATAACCATACACACAGACACACACATTTATATATAGGCGTTCATACGATTTTAACTTGAAACGGACGTTTAGTAAGCTAAGTTAAACTAACTAAGTATGGAACACAATTGCATTCATGTATTGCAGTTAAGGGATGTAAACATATGCAGTTCGTTATACAAATGTAATTTCCAAAGCTATTTCATAAGCATAATTCAACTAAATAGACAAGTATCGATTCGAAGCGTCATTCGTTGTCTCGAAATTCCATTTTAAGCCTATTTAAGTCATTTAAGCATAATACGATTCTAAACGTTTGTTTATTACATCGAAGTCATTAATCGAATCTAATTAAGCCACTTAAACATAATACAATTCAAAGCGCTCGTTTAGTACATCGAAGTTACTATTCAAGCCTAATGAAGCCATTTAAGAATAATTCAACTAAATAGTCAAGTATCGATTCGAGGCAGTTATTCATTGTTTCGAGGTTACATTTCAAGCCTAATTAAGCTATTTAAGCATAATAAGATTCTAGACGTTTGTTTATTACATCGAAGTTACTATTCAAGTCCACTTTTCAGGCATGCATTAACTGAATTCACTTGAATCGAATCTAAACATGCATAACTCATTTCGAACTGAACTTTCAAGCATATATTAACTGAATCCACTTGAATCGAATCTAAACATGCATAACTCATTTTGAACTGAACTTTCAGGCATGTATTAACTGAATTCACTTGAATCGAATCTAAACAAGCATAACTCATTTCGAACAATGTTTTCAGGCGCGAACTAACTAAACTAACATGTATCGACTCAAGCCACTTTTGATTATTAATCAATTAAACTAACATTTAACGATTCATAGTCATTTTTAGGCATAAACTAACTAAACTTAACATGCATCGCAACTTAAAGGGTTAAAACGCTTTCGAAACCACTAATACTGAGGAGGTGAGAAGCACCCACCTGGAATCCAAGCTAGAGGACTCGATTTAGGGATTTTCATAACAGATTTGGTTGCTTGACACCAAAAACTCGACCCTTACTGCAACCATGCTCCAGACCCATACAATTCGGACCCCAATTGACCAGAATTTCACTCACTAACTCGAATTTGTGATGGCTGGGGCTTCTAAACCTAAACTTGCAGCCCTCTGTCCTGATCTCTCTCTATATCGTGGTGGCTGCCATGTAGACAGGGCGGTTGCTGGTGTCACTCCGCCGTCAGGCCGCCGTATGGGTTGCCTTGCTGTCCCCAATTCTCTTTCCCATCTCACTCCCTCTCGACCGCTCGACATCTCTCTCCCTCTCTCTGATTGTGGTGGCTGCGGTGCTAGGTCGGTCGCCGGCGCGCCGCCGTCGTCACCGGCGCCCCCTCTTTCTCCCTCCTTCGCTCAGCCCCCCTCTCTCTCCCATGTGGTGGTCACGGGGCTGGGGTCTGAACCCTCCTGGTCGTGCGTGTGGCTGAAGAAGGGGGCTTTGGCCCCCTTTTGTCCTCTTTTTTTTTTTTTGTTCTTTATTTTGCTAGTTTAATCTCGCTTGATGAAACCGATCCTGATGCTAATTAGTCTATTCTCATTCAATCACAACTTCATACTCTAAACCCGAATCAATCGCACGACCTTCCATCAATTACGCGTTTCCAAGTACATCTAGGTTCGATTTAATAAACCACAAACTAATTCTTAGGACGACAACCTAATCGCAGTCGGGAAACGACTAAATGAATCAAATAACGACTAAATTAAACTCTCGATATAATTTAAGGGCATAAATGGTAGAAATTAATTTTAAAATCAATAATAGCAATAATAATTTTTTTAATAAAATTATCGCTCACATAAGCACATCGATAATAATTTAACGCGTGTAATTAATAAAATACAATTTTATAACGAGAAAAAGCAAGACAGGCCAGTTAGCCTAAAAAAACGAAAGCGGGTCTTACACTCTTCCCCCCTTAAATGAATTTCGTCCTCGAAATTCTAAACCTAAGTTTGGTCTTTTCTAGAATGTACGTACACAACTATGATCTACACAGTAGGTTTTCAGAAGGTTTCATTTTGTAGACGCTGCTTCTTTTAAATCGAAAGAAAATGGCTCAGGGTATCCAATCTCCTCCTCGCCAATCCTCTTCAAGCGTCTACTCACTCTATTTAGGCGCCAAGGGAAAATTGCATTGAAGAGGGGTAGATGAGTTGGCATGGATAACCATATCAAACTTATTTTAAATGAACATCATCTTAAAATTTTTTTTTTCCTAAGCAACACTAGAAGCGCAACGACTAGTCTACACTAACACATCAACACGAGCGGACATTTAAAGGATTTTCATGTATTGCAACTTAAACATAATAATTCGAGGTCATATCAAGGCATCCAACGTAACCAAGTTCATTCTCAAACATAAAGAAATCGAATTATTTCAAAATCAAGTCAGTCAACCAAGGCTTCTGTATCACAGCAAAGTAGCAAGGACACCAAGGTGGCAAGGACATAAGTTAACTCAGCATCTGAAAGGCTAATATTTATGAGCGACATCAATCACTGTTACAAGGATCTAACCTGTACATCACTGAAGGTAATTCATGGTGCTATCAATTAGCAAGCAAGAAAGAACTTGGAAGAAAAATGGCATGCTAAGAATGCAGGCTGATGGGCAGTGGGGGTTCAGCATGTTACTTGTAAGCACGTTGTTTCGGGCAGAGATCACCCACCGGGTCCAGTAGTTTTCATGGGGAAAGGAAGGCTTCTAAGTACTTAATTTGCATGCATAGATTTTCAAAACAGTTGCTCAAGCATGTGAGTTATAGGGCATGGTACAATAAGCAACATGGGAGTTAGTAAAGGAATTACTCAAGAGCACCTATGCTTATGTCTCATGTTAGAACTACAACAAACTAAACAAAAGATTTTCAGCCGGAGTGTGTAGCTGAAAGGATAGTAAGTAGACGAGATAATCACAATAGCGTAGCTAATGGAAAGTTTAACCATAGGGTCTTCATGGAGAACTGATTATGTCTACTTACTGAGAACATGCAAGTAAGATGACATGGCCATAGACATGAATCTACACCCTTTTGCACCCTTATAAGAATATCACAAATATATAACGCAACATAACCAACCCACACCAGATCATGCATATTTCACAATTCGACGATTAAGTGATGTATAGACTCTAATGCGACCACAAGCATCCCTAGCACATTATCGTGTTACATGAACTAGATGGACAATCATGTGTTCACGTAAATGTAGGTCTCTAAGATCGCAAACTATTATTATGCAGAATAGTAGCATGACAATACTACGACTCAAAACAAAAACGACCCCATGATACTAATAGCAATAAGTAAGTCAGCTAATAAAATAAAATACACTCTGAGGTTTCCCCATGAAGTTTATCACATAACATATGGTACAAGATAGCACGATCATGTGATGCCATGACACTTAGATCAATTATGCTAATGGTCATGTTATGCAACTCACACACCAAATTTAGAATAAAGAATTTAAATATGACCTTGGATACATTATCATGCTTCCCTCCCAAAACATGAAATATATAAAGGTGAACACATGTGAATGCAGCCTCTTACAGTCATTACATCATGCATTAATTACATGTGTATACAACCACTCAAGCTATACCATAAGATAATAATATTTGTGGAGTGTAAATAATGGCCCAGAGATCATACTGTTTGACAAATCACACAAGTTAAGTTGTTCGACTAATTCCATGTATTAATTACATGTGTATACATTCATGTCACTCAAGCCGCACCTAACTAGGTAAATGAGCTAACATTCCCACAAAACTCACATTTGCACACAAGGCAGGTATGTATCACGTCATCGTGAACGCGTTCCTAGGCAACTATATGAAATGCAAGACTCAGGTCGCGGCCTATGGTCGCAGGCCCACGCTCTGGCACCATCAACGTAACACCCCCAGCCCTTAGGATCGAGAGCGTTACGTTTTCTTACTTATTACCTAATATCTGGGGCGAAACGGACAGAGTTTTCCCTAAAAACTGACCGTTTCCAGGCTACAAGCCTCATAATAAAACCCTGCAAATCAACAGAAGCGTAAAACATTTAAAAGAAGCTCAACGGCCACACGCCGAAGTTTATAGCTCAATGAGCCACCCGCTCAAAGTACACCAAACAGAATAGTTCATTAATACAGGAAGAGTAAAATATACAACTCAGCAGTCTACACAACCGGAGTACTGGGGTTTACATCCCAAAACACAGTTAATTTTGAGAAAAGACTTCTAACTAATCAGATGGTTGGCTCACACGGCCATACAGAGCGACTCATAAACAATATGCATTATATGAGCTAGAAAACTTAGTTTACAACAATTACAAACTAGGAATAGGTTATATTACATCGTTAACTCATGAACCTACTTTTATTAGCACACATAACTCTTTTTAAACCAGGGGTAAACTTCAACTCTACATAAGTGGCTTAACTTTCGCCTGTTACAAAGGAAACCTGGGGAAAAGGAGGAAAGAGTAGTGGGATAAGCAATCACACACTTAGTGAGTATTCGCCGACCCCCTTAAAACCAAAACCATTGCAGCCAATAATATCTTTAATAGTCACATACCACGTATCCATACTTTACTACTATATTAGGCATTCACGAAATTCTTTTGGAAATATCATCAACCATAAACTTCACTTTAAGCACTCAAATACATTTCTAGGTCTCTAAATGACCAAACTTCTTTACTACCAGGCAGTCAAACACTTAAGCAAGTAATGACCCTAAGCACAGCGACTCTTTTTTTCATAAACATAAGTTCTTAGCATTCTATTCGAACTATGCATGAAACCTTATTCATATGAAGTGCACATAAGGTTATCTCTTTTCATGATCATACTTTTCTTGGCATTTCATTCATATGATATGCATAAGACACACACATTTCAAGTCTCAATCAAATCTCATTCATAGAGTATGCATGAAATATGCTTATAAGGCTTTTTTTTCATATTCGTATCTTACCTAGCATCTCATTCATAAGTTATACTTAGAGCATGCATACGTGATACACAGGAAGCTTTCTTTCTTTTTATCGGAAATACTTCGTTTAGCCTCTTGAGGCTCATAAAAACTCTTCGCTTAGCCTCTTGAGGCTTATATTCTTTAAAAGAATCTCTTTCATCTTGGTCTCATAATGACCCTTAAAAAACTTTCTTTCTGAAATACTTAAAAAGGAGAAACACCAACTGCTTTTTTTACTTATTAGGAAATTACTCTGGGCATAAGATCGTCATAATGTGCTGATTGGGTGAGATCTATTCTCAACCCCTAGTGAGACTATCGCTCACGTTAAGCTCTTGTTAGGGTCTCTAGGGCTTCCCACTACTGGGATACTCCCTAGGCTAGGGATTCCCCCGTTCAAGCAGGTTCACTCCCATCTATTGTCCCTATGCACAATATCTTAGCCAATTTAAAGCGTATCGATCATAACGGCTAATAATTTTGCTGCCTCTCACAGCAAAATTCTTTTCATACATCGCACTTTCTTTTTAATCAAATTCTTTCGGGATTCCCCCGTTCAAGCGAGTTCACTCCCCAAACGAAGTTCGTATAGCTAAAATAGGCCATTGATTTCTAATAGTCATGGCTACTATTGTTTTTAAACACGAAAAACATCCTTTTTCAAAGCAATACCTTCACACGCATAATGCATCTTATTAACCGAAAGAGAGGAGGGATGCACACATAATATATTCAAGCACTTCATAATCATTTCAACACAATGAGCCACACATGACCTCGCAATCCACATGATTGTGGTTAATTCACCACCCAGGCTCCCTCCTCACTAGCACCGTACCACAAAGAACCTCGAACCGCTCATAGTTCTACCTCAAACCATCCAACTACCATATCGGTTTCAATTTCACAATCTAGCATCCTAATCATTATGATACGCTGAAAAGCGATACATAAACTTACGCAACATACCAATGCTTAACTTACTGAATAAACAACTAACAATTAGTAGTGTGCTGCAACCAATGGTTATAACCATACATACGCACACACATATATATATATATATATATATATATATATATATATATATATATATATATATATACATATATATATATATATATATATATATATATATATATATATATATATATATATATATATATATATATATATGCATATATGATTAACTTGAAATGGACGTTTAGTAAGCGAAGTTAAACTAACTATGCACGGAACACGATTACATTCATGTATTGCAGTTAAGGGACGTAAACATGCTCAGTTCGTCATTCAAATGTTATTTTCAAAGCTATTTCATAAGCATAATTCAACTAAATAGACAAGTATTGATTCAAAGCGTCATTCCTTGTCTCGAAGTTCCATTTCAAGCCTATTTAAGTCATTTAAGCATGATAAGATTCTAAACGTTTGTTTATTACATCAAAGTCATTAATCAAATCTAATTAAGCCACTTAAACATAATACGATTTAAAGCGTTTGTTTAGTACATCGAAGTTACTATTCAGGCCTAATGAAGCCATTCAAGCATAATTCAACTAAATAGACAAGTATCAATTTGAGGCGTTCATTCATTGTTTCGAGGCTACATTTCAAGCCTAATTAAGCTATTTAAGCATAATACGATTCTAGACGTTTGTTTATTACATCGAAGTTACTATTCAAGTCAACTTTTCAGGCATGCATTAACTTAATTCACTTGAATCGAATCTAAACATGCATAACTCATTTCGAACTGAACTTTCAAGCATGTATTAACTGAATACTTGAATCAAATCTAAACATGCATAACTCATTTCGAACTGAACTTTCAGGCATGTATTAACTGAATTCACTTGAATCGAATCTAAACATGCATAACTCATTTCGAACTATGTTTTCAGGCATGAACTAAGTAAACTAACATGTATCGACTCAAGCCACTTTCGAGTATTAATCAACTAAACTAACATTTTACGATTCAAAGTCATTTCCAGGAATAAACTAACTAAACCTGGCATGCATCGCAACTTAAAGGGCTAAAATGCTTTCGAAACTACTAATACTTAGGAGGCGAGAAACACCCACCAGGACTCCAAGCTAGAGGACTCGATTTAGGGATTTTCGGAATTGATTTGGCTACTTGAAACCAAAAACTCGACCCTTGCTGCAACCACGCTCCAGACCCACGTAATTCGGACCCCAATTGACCAGAACTTCACTCACTAACTTTATCTAGCAAGGCAGGTTAAATATAATGCAATCAAGTCATGAGGTTTAGTTTTAATTATTTTTTGTGTTTTTATTTGCCCCAATCTAGGCAGAATGGAATTTGCCTACAGAAGCCGATGGAATTAATGTCGCCTGTGCACTGGAACTACAATGTATGCTATTATTTAGAGGTTGGCGCTATAGGCTGAAGGATGAACATTTTGCCGGAAAGATAATTACTCAGGCGATTAGCAATAGGCCTTCGGAAGTGCACAAAGAACAATGGGATTGGCTAGTTAACCATTGGGCGGATCCGAAGCAACAGGTATTTTATGAGCACCCCTCATCTAAAGGCTCACATTAGGTTGGTTGTTTGATTATGGTTTGTTGCATTCATATTTGTTTGATTGTCATCTTGTAGCATATAAGTGAAAAAAATCGGGCAAATAGGTTGAGGCAAAAGATAAAACCAGCAAGCGGCGCAAAGTCAACTGCCAGAATTTATCAGGATGAGGTGAGTTAACGAAAGTAGCTTCATGTAGTCATATATTAGTATTTAACTATTCTCTTTAACTTCGTTATTTATTCTATAGATAATTCCATCATTAATGCACCCACAAGACTCTACTCAAGATCCCCACCATAGCGGTGCACAAGATCGTACCCAACAAATTGATGAAGTTCTTGCATATGTTCAATTATGGGAGAGGACGAAAAGGTGTATTCGTATTCCTCTTTTGTATACTTTGTCTCTTTTAACATATAAACTAACGAATCTTATTTTATACTGTTAGTCATATGTATGTGCTAAACAGGCATAAAGATGGATCCTGGGATCTTGAAGCAGCGGCAAAGTATGAAGAATTTAAGGAACTCCACATGAGCCAAATTGAAAAGGAAGGTGCTGACAACTTGTCTCTCAAAGAGGCTTATCTCCTGGTTATGAAAGAAAAGTCAGGTCACCATAGAGGGCTTGGGCCTGGTCCACAACCACCTAGAAAAGGTAGAGCCACTGAGGTGATAAGGGTCGAAGTAGCTGCTGAAATCCAACAACTGCAGCAAAAAGAGGCTGCTCTGCAAGGTCAAGTCGGTGAGCTCCAATCAGCCAACTCAGAGCTCAAAGCTGAAATTAAGCGAATGAAATCTGAAGCAATAGAGAGAGATAATAAACTCAAGTAGGAATTGATAGAGAGAGAGTGCAAACATGAGAAGGAAACAAGAGAGAGAGAGAAGAAAATTAGAGCAGAGGTCATGGAGATGCTGCGTGATATGAATCGTGGCATATAAACAGCTTAGGTACATGACTTTTTTAGTTTATCTCAATTTATTTCAGTTTCTGCTCCTCTCTATCTCTCTCCCTCTCTCTCTCACTCTCTCTATCTCTCTCTATAGTGAAGCGATACCTGGAGCAATTATTTGGCTCCTCTCTCTCTCTCTCCCCCCCATCTCTCTTTCTCTCTCAATTTGAGCTGGGTTTTTATTGTCTTGTTATTGTTGTTTTGGGTTACTGCTTGGTGGCTGCTTAGTGTGCTTGGTCTGCTTGGTGGCAGCAGCCATATATTGTTGTTATTAGTTAGTGTTATAAGCAAGCATATACTGTTGTTATTCGTGGCTACTTGGTCAGTGTTGGTGTGCTATGATTAGTGTTGCTGTGCTATGATTTTGTGGCTACTTGTGGATGGTGTTGCTGATTGTTGGGTTGTTGGATATTTGTGGCTACTTGTAATTGTTTGAGGTATTTTGTTGTAGCCATCCTTTAAAATAGCCATGAGTTTTCTTCTTTGTTTGTGCTAGAACTATTGATCTCTTCCTCTGTTTTGCATGTTGCTGACTTGCTGCTCTCTTTCTCTATCTTGTCTTTCGGCCTTGTGAGCATGGGAAATGTTAGGTTTTTTTTAATTTGCTGGGCAGGCAAGGCATCTGGGCTTTGTGTGTTAGAAATGTTAGTTTTTTTTTTTTTTTTTACTTTGCAACAATCTACTTTATTTTTGGTCAATGGCAGTGCCCACTGCCAGGCAATTTTTGTGTGTGTGTGTGTGCGCTATTGTCTTGTCTATGTGTTTTTTTTTTGGGGTTAAATGCAGTTAATGATTAGTGCCTCACTAACTATTTGTTTGATTGCTATAGAATTTTAGTTTGACAGTTGAAACGGTGAGTTAAATGGAGGATTCAAACCCAAGTGGTAACACTCTGGGTTCGGCTTCCTCTAAATTGCTTAAGAACTATGTCAAATTAATTGCTTTAAGAACTATGTTATATGTTGTGATCGATTCAGGTTCAAGGTCTGAATTGGGTTATATATATAGAGGATTCAGTTATATGTTAAATGGAGGATTCATTTATATATAGCAAGAGCATTCCATGGAACAAGCTTGGTCAATCTATTGAGGATTGTGAGTAGTAAATGTGGTATTGCACTGTTAAGGAAGCAAAGAGCACGAGTTTGGTATATTTGTTAAATGTGGTACTTCATTGTTCATTTATGCTTTCTTTTTGCTCAAATGGTGAGAACTTCGAATCTTCTATACCTTTGGTTTATTTTGACATTGTTGATGTCACTTTTTATTTTGATAAGCTACTCTTGATGCTGGCACATTTTGTCATCCGAATGTAAAAATTTGAAGGTATTATTATGCCGTTTTCGAAGTGTCTTCAATGTTTACATACCTCTGATGCTAGGTTTATTTTGCTCATTCTTGATTGCTGAATCTTTTCGAAGCTTCTTCAATCTATTATTTTGCATTGTTCAATGTTTCGTTTTGCTCATTCTTGATTGCTCAATGCTAGGTTTATTTCAATCGAGCAATGGACATCAATTTTTTAGGTATATACAACAAGGCATGGTAGCAAGGAGTAGATACATGTTCTTCTTAAAGAATGCAAGAGGTCAACTGGGAGCCTTTTGGAGACAAGTGAAAAATCATTTTGCACATATCTCATTGTAACATGTATAGTTCGCATATATATTTCACTTGCCTAGTATGTATCTGCTTCTGATTTCCTTTCTTGGACGGAAAACTATCAATGCTTGTTCCATTTTCATATTTTGGGTACTGTAAAAACTAAAGTATATATATGTATAAATGTTTCCATGGTAATTAGTAGTAATCGAAGTACATGAATTTTATTATTATATAGTGATGCTTTCTTTAACATGTTTGTATAGTTCAGATTATGATGTATCGAACAACCCAGGAAATGTAATACAAAAAAATTCAATGCCCAAAACTATGAAGGCAATGTCCTAGTGAGAAAATCTAGTGGTCCTCTACGCAGATACGGCCACAAAAACTAAAAATCGAGGCCCTAAAAAAGGATGGGCCACAAAAACTTTCGAGGTCATACACATAGTAAGGGCCACAAAACTAAAAAGCGAGGCCCTACAAAAGGATGGGCCACAAAAACTTTCGAGGTCATACACATAGCAAGGGCTACGAAAATAACAAAGCGAGGCCCCATACAAAAATGGGCCGCAAAAATATTCGTGGCCCTATAGCACATGTAGGCCACAAAAAGGAAAAGCGAGGCCATATGCGAAGTGGGGCGATGAAAATTTTCATGGCCCATACAGTCCATATGCGCGTCAGGCAAGATATTTCGTCGCCCTTTTTGTAGGCCTCGACATTGAGACGTCGAACTCGTGACGAAAACCATTTCGCCGCCCTAATTAAAGGGCGTCGAATTGTGCACATTGGCCGACGAAAGTGCTCCTCGCCCAATATCAGTTTTCTTGCAGTGTCACTCCGCCGTTAGGCCGCCGTCTGGGTTGCCTTGCTGACCCCAACTCTCTTTCCCATCTCACTCCCTCTCGACCGCTCGAGAGCTCTCTCCCTTTCTCTGATTGTGGTGGCTGCGGTGTTAGGTCGGTCGCCTGTGCGCCGCCGTCGTTGCCGGCGCGCCCTCTTTCTCCCTCCTTCGCGTAGCCTCTCTCTCTCTCCCCCCCGGTGTGGTGGTCAGGGGGCTGGGGTCTGAACCCCCCCGGTCGTGCGTCTGGCTGAAGAAGGGGGCTTCGGCCCCCTATTGTCCTCTTTTTTTTTGGTTCTTTATTTTGCTAGTTTAATCTCACCTGATGAAACCGATCCCGATACTAATTAGTCTAGTCTTGTTCAATCATAACTTCGTACTCTAAACACGAATCAATCGCACGACCTTCCATCAATTACGTGTTTCCAAATACATCTAAGTTTGATTTAATAAACCACAAAGTAATTCTAAGTTCGACAACCTAATCACATTCGGGAAACGACTAAATGAATCGAATAACGACTAAATTAAACTATCGATATAATTTAAGGGCATAAATAGCACAAATTCACTTTAAAATCAACAATAGTAATAATAATTCTTTTTAACAAAATTATCGCTCGCATAAGCACATCGATAATAATTTAACTCGTATAATTAATAAAATGCGATTTTATAACGTAAAAAAGAAGATAGGCAGGTTAGCCTAAAAAGAAAGAAGGCGGGTCTTACACTCTTCCCCCCTTAAAAGAATTTCGTCCTCGAAATTCTAAACCTAAGTTTGGTCTTTTCTAGAATGTACGTACACAACTATGATCTACACAATAGGTTTCCAGAAGGTTTCATTTTGCAGATACTACTTCTTTTAAATCGAAAGAAAATGGCTTATGGTATCCAGTCTTCTCCTCGCCAATCCTCTTCAAACGTCTACTCACTCTATTTAGGCGCCGAAGGCAAATTGCATTGAAGGGGGGCAAATGAGTTCGCATGGATAATCATATCAAACTTATTTTAAAAGAACATCATCTTAAAATTTTTTTTTTTTTAAGCAATACTAGAATTGCAACGACTACTCTACACTAACACATCAACACGAGCAGACATTTAAAGGATTTTCATGTATGGCAACTTAAACATAATAATTCAAGGTCATATCAAGGCATTCAACTTAACCAAGTTCATTCTGAAACATGAAGAAATCGAATTATTTCAAAATCAAGTTAGTCAACCAAGCCTTCCGTATCACAGCAAAGTAGCAAGGACACCAAGGTGGCAGGGACATGAGTTAACTCAGCATCTGAAAGACTAATATTTATGAGCGATATCAATCACTGTTACAAGGATCTAACCTGTACATTACTGAAGGTAATTCATGGTGCTATCAATTAGCAAGCAAGAAAGAACTTGAAAGAAAAATGGCACGCTAAGAATGCAGGCTGATGGGCAGTGGGGGTTCAGTATGTTACTTGTAAGCACGTTGTTCCGGGACTAGTAGTTTTCATGGGGGAAGGAAGGCTTCTAAGTACTTAATTTGCATGCATATATTTTCAAAACAGTTGCTCAAGCATGTGAGATATGGGGCATAGTACAGCAAGTAACATGGGAGTTAGTAAAGGAATTACTCAAGAACTCCTAA